>VSMD01056597.1:0-19304 GCA_008750895.1 Mirza zaza
GAAACGGCAGATCCACCTCCCCTTCCCGCTGGTCTCCGGGCTGCTCTGGGGGTCCCAGCCTCCAGTTCTCCTCCGCGACCTCCTCCTGTGGAGTCTCCCGTGGTCTCAGGTACTCCTCCTGCCGACCCTCATCCGATGTAGGCTCGTCTTCTTGCTTCTTTCTTCTAATTTCTTCTAGAATCTGTCTTTTCTTCAGAGACACTCTGTCTGGCGGTGTTTCTCATCCGCCATCTTCTGGGCGGGGTCCGATTTTAAACTCTTATATCGAACCCTAACTTGTGAAGTGTAGTATTTAAATTGTATACATGGCTGAAATAAGAAACAACATATAATTCTGAAAGTGACTGATACTGTTTTCCCTGAAAGTAATTTAAATCCTTTATTATAAGTAACTTGTCAACATATGGAAAACCAAATTTGAAGGCTGCTGGCTGTGTGACAGGTGTATTCCCTGGAGAAAAAGATACCAAACACACACACACACACATACACACACACACACAGCAAAAATAACAGATTCTCTTCTACCACTGAGTCAATTATTTCTTCCATGAGTTATAATCCAGCCACCCTTAGCACGCTGTTCTCTTTGTGTGACAAATTCAATTATTATAAATCTGTCTTTATTAAAGGCAACTATGCAGCTCTGAAGAAAAATTGGCATCATGTCTATCCCTGAAGTCATGAGTTCTGAAATTTTCCCCAAAATTTTACCATAAGCAACCTTAGATCAGAAGAGAGCAAAAAGACTTGGAAAACAATCGCAACAACACATAGCCTGTATCAGAGTCTGTGCTAAACAGTATACCTTACCCACAAAAATGGCTTCTGGAACCCGCTTCCTCCAAATGCAACTGCCAAAATGCTCTCTCTGCATTGCTCTTCCACGGGGATCTCGCGTGTGGTACGAGTGTTTCTCATTCCTGCTGGGGTGGTGAGGAGCCATGGAAACAGCATGGGAATCAGGAGGTATGAGGTTCAAATCACAGATCTAAGATATATTAACACGAAACCATGAGGAATGTTAATAACCACTCTAAGACTCAGTTTCCTTTTCTGTACAAGGATGATAATGCCTATTTGCAGAGCCCAAGGTATAAGATAGATAGGGTCAAAATAAATGGGCATTTATTTATTTAATAGGTTATCACAATGGATTAGGGCTGTGTTTTGTAGCTGTACTCCAGTGTTCTTCACCAAGCCATCTGAATTTTGCTAAATTACACAGAAATGAGTCTATTACTGTAGCGTATGACAGCGCCCAATCATTCCTCAAGGGCAATAATGATGTCTTCAATATCTGCATAACGCTGGGCCAATAATGCGTACAGAGAGATGACTAGGATCCTAAAAATTTCCAGTGGGAGTTTGCAGGAAAACTTTTTTCTCCTCTGAGCTTATAGATCATTTGTATCTCAAAAAAAAGGTGAAAATAATTCTGCCAGTGGATAAATTCTTAAACATATTTTGTCATTTTGAAGTTCTTGATTACACTGTCAATTCACTTAAAATTTTGTAAGAAGTTCTTTAATTTTTAGCTCAAAATATGTGGTGTCTATATAAAAATAAACCTTTAAGATCATCATATATTCCTACAACAAGTATTTATAGAATTTCTAAGTATGTACCAAGCACAAAGAATAAGCAATACTAGTTATCAGATTTTGCAAATACAGGAGTATATGAAACTGTTCCTGTAATTGACATTACTTCAGGGTGGGGAAGAGGGACAAGGGAGCTGTTTTGTGTGTTATAAAGAATGTCTTGGCCAGGCACGGTGACTCACACCTGTAATCCTAGCACTCTGGGAGGCCAAGGCAGGCGGATCGCTTAAGGTCAGGAGTTCAAAACCAGCCTGAGCGAGACCCCGTCTCTACCAAAAATAGAAAGAAATTAATCAACCAACTAAAAATATATACAAAAAATTAGCCGGGCATATTGGCACATGCCTGTAGTCCCAGCTACTCGAGAGGCTGAGGCAGGAGAATCGCTTTAGAGCCCAGGAGTTTGAGGTTGCTGTGAGCTAGGCTGACGCCACGGCACTCTCTCTAGTCCGGGCAACAGAGTGAGCCTCTGTCTCAAGAAAAGAAAAAAAAAATGTCTTATCCAGACTGTGTTACTGCCCAGTTGAAGGCTGGGTAAATTTGAGTACAGAGGTGAAGGCAGTCTTCCTAACAAGGAGGCTTTAACAGCATTTCTGTCACTATAGCATTTATCTTACTATTAATAATAGGAAAAGAACAAAGAAATGGAACAGTCAGATTAAAGACAGAGCACTGTAGTCCTACACGGTAATACAAACATATTGTAGAGCTCACAGCAAAGAAGCAAGGCCTCTTCTAAGCCATCAATTACCATATGCATTTCGGCAAGTGCATAAGCAAAGTCAGATTCATCAGCAAGGTTCTAGAAAGTAGAAGTTGACGTGACATCTTAACCTTAAAGAACAATTGTAAGGAACATACTCAGCATGATAGACACAAAAAAGGATTCACAAGGGCCAGAGTTGAGTCTTTGCACTTAAGTTTAGGAAATGGGTAATCATGGAGCAAGACACATATGGTACATGTAGTAAATTGTACACATGGCAAGTTATAAAGTATTATGAGGAATAAAGTGCAAATTGTTCTCATCGAGAGGTTGGGTAATATCATCTTAAACAAATCATTCATTAGGTGCTAAGAAAGTTCCTCTACAACTAATTAAATATCAACAGAGCTGAATGACCCCTAACTGTGTTCTACCACCAAAAGTCTAGTGCTCAGAGTGGGCCTTGTAGAATTCTGCCTATCGAGATTGAATATTGTCTGGGTATACATGTTACTCTAATATTTAGAAAAGATAATTAAGGTCAACACCAAAAAAAACCAGAAATATTTGAAATCTTTGTAATAATTGTCACACAATGAAAATATAAAATGAAATAATATGACCTAATCTTAAAACTATTTGGTTAATTTATTTTGGATTCTTGGGTCTAATATTTCACACACATTCCCCTCTTCTATCCCCTCTATTTCTTTTCCCTTTTCCTGCCAGTCTCCTGGAGCTCCAGTGTTATTATACGCTATAAAAAATATTTTACTCATGCAATTGCATGCTTCTTAACTTTCAAGCTCAGCAGGGAAAAATGTGGAGGTATTTATTCTCCAGTTTTATATTTTTTTCATGGGAAATGAAAGTTGAAATCTGAAAAGTAGAAACTTGCAGCAAAACATTATTTCTCTCTTTTTCCTAATATGTCTAAATGACTTCAAGTTCAAATACTTTATTATAGATGATTCTAGCCAATTTAAATATTCAATTTCTCAATAAAATATGAATCAGGAAAAGTCCATATCTTTGCAAATATAATTCCAAATTTTGCCCTCAGATAATCTAACTAAATTTCCACTCACTTCTGTGGGATTTATAAAAAATAGATCTGAGGAGAGAATTTGGCCCGTGAAATTTAGAATGATTGTAAAGTAGGTCGGATAGGTGAAGAGTTTTAACATATTTTAAAGAATATACCTAATATAGAATGCTTTATTAATTCATTCAAAAATATATATTCATAGCATCACTTGGTTCAAAGGATATTTTCTAGCCCAATAATATTCCATGTGACAACTAGTTTTAATATAAAAACCTCAAAAAGCTCCAAGTACCACCTAACATATAGTGTAAAAGAACCATTTTGATCCATGGAATATATTTCATTGTAAACAAAAGATCCTAACACTGATTCTAAGAAAAATAAAGACATATACTAATATAATAAAAATAAATAAATACATACAAATAAAAACTGGCTTTAAATATTTCTTCACTGAATTCATGAGTCATACCTTTAGTGATACAACCTCAGTATTAGATTAATTATTCTGATTTTGCTACTCTATAAATAGTTCAGCCAGCGTCTGTGCTTGAAATGCTGACTCCTTTTTTACCAAATGTCTTTGATTTGGATTCATTCCATTCTTGTCTTGCCACTGCCTATATCACTGGCACTACCCATAGTTTAGGCCCTAAATTCCAATATTTGTATGCCTCTACTCTAGCTTCTTTTTGTTTAAATACACTGTAGGCATCACTGCTAGATTTATATTCTAAAATACCGCTTTGATACTCCCTTTTTCTAACAAGTTTAATAAATCCACATGCCAATTGGACATTCCTAAATCTTTATCCTAAAGTCAAAAAGCTATTCATTGTACTCTTCCAAACTTAACTGTCAATATTTTTTAGAATTCTCCATTCAATCACTTATTCTCTCTCCCTTTGTTATACCTGGCTCAATGTAATGATTACATCTTTTTCCATCGCCTGAAATGTCTTCTCCATTATTTTCTTCTTATTTAACTGCTATCATTCTTCACAGTACAATCTATGCTTCGACTTTTCCATGATACCACCATTGTTTTCTCTTCATTCATATGGTACTTACCAATCACATTCTTAGATTCTAAAAGAGGAACAGAACACATAGCTTAAAAGGCAATGACAATTAGATTTGCATGAGTCCTCTCATTAGCAATACTGAACATGGTAAGGCAATGAAGCAAAATCTTAAAACGGACTACCAATAGAGGAAAAGAAAACTGACCCTAGAATTTTATATCCAACCAAACTATCAATCAAACCTAAAAGCAAATAATGACATTTTCAAATATACATGAATTCACTACATTTATTGCCCAGAAACTCTCAGAAAGAAACAAAAAGGTATAAACTAAGTAAAAGAAAAATAAAAGTAGGTTGAGGTAATGATATAATAAACAATGCTAACCAAAAAATAAGTATAATATATATAAGTATATAAAGCAGATAAGTATAAAATACATAAAGTATATAAATGAATATAAAATAAGCATAGTTATGGGATGCAAAACTTCAAAAATCTTTTAATATATCAATCTAGATAATAATTCTAGATATTATTGACATGTAAATTGGAGGTACACATTTATTTGAAGGCTGTAAAAGGAAGCAGAGGTGTGTAAAAACATGTTAAAGTTTGGGAGCTTAATTTGATTGGTTAGCTCTAGAAGTTGTAAGGGAAAAAGTTTAGGCGTGTATGTTAAAATTTTCAAAATAATCAGAAGTAGCAAAAGAAAAAAAGGAGATGGGTAAAGAAAATGATAAAGATAAACACAAAATCAAAACACAGAAGTAATGACAACATATGTGAATGGTCTAAAATAATCTGTAAGAAATGGAAGCAACTTAGATGTCCATTAAAGAATGACTGGAAAACAAAAATGTACAGCGTACCTGTCTTAAAAAGGAAGGAAATCCTGCCATATACTACATATGGAGGAACCTCAAGGACATTATGCTAAGTGAAATAAGTTGATGACAAAAAGACAAATGTTATAGGATTTCACTTGTATGAGGTATCTAAAATAGTCAAATTCATTGAAACAGAAAGTAGACGGTGGTTACCAGCAGCGGAGGGGAAGAGAAAATGTGGAATTGTTGTTTAATGAGTATAGAGTTTTGTTTTGCATGATCAAAAAGTTCTGGAGCTCTGTCACACAACAATGTGAATATACTCAATGCTACTTAATTGTACACTTAAAAAATGGTTAAAATTGTACTCACTTTGGTAAGCACATAAACAAAAATGTGAAGGTGGTAAACTTTATGTTATTTATGTGTTATATTTATTATGTTATTTACTACAATTTAAAATTTTTCAATTATTTAAAATAATCTATAAAAGACAGAGTCACTGGTTGGGTTTTAAAAATAAAGGCCAAAGGATAGCTCTATAAAGCACAATTCTCGAAACAGAGTCCCTGTTGCAAAGTCCTAAGAGCTAAACTGACTAGAATGTATATTAATCGTAAAACAAAACACAACCTGAAATTATTTCCCACAGACTGAGCCTGTTAAACAGAGCAAAGAAATTAAAAAATAATATTAATCAAATATTTAGAGCTTATCAACAAAAAAGAAAACACTAGAAAATAAAACTCATAGGGTGGAAACAAAGTGCTATTTAATTGGAAAGGTATATAACCTTCATTATTTAAAAAAAAAAGATTGAAAATAAACAAATTATATCTTATCAAGCAGGGAGAAAAGCAAAATAAGCCCAAAGAAAGTAAAAGGAAGAACACAATAATAATTTTAAAAAGTAAGAAAACAGAAAAGAAAAAATGAATAGAATTGATTAAAATAAAAAGTAGTATTTAAAAAAAAACTAACAAAAGAGAAAAAAAGCAATTATAATAAAGAAAAATGTCAGGCTACAACTAATAGCAGTAGAGTTTTTCTAAAAAGCAGAATTTGTAAAGTTATGAAATTTTAGCACCATTTGTGATTTTGTACCAATGAATTTGGATATCTCACCTACATGAATTGGATAACTTTTTCAGAACAATATAAATTATTGAAATTGATCCAGAAAGTACTAGAAAACCCAATAAAACAACAATAAAATAAGTTGCACAGGTAGTTAACAGTATACCAACATAAAAATTGTCAGACTCAAGACAGAACTTAAGATCAGAGAGCAGATGATCCCTTTTTTATGTAAGCATCCAGAAATTATCCACAACATTGAGAAGGTAGGAATCCTTTCCTGACACGTTTCATAAAGTCAACATCACCCTAATACCACAACCAGGAAAGGACTCAACAAAAAGAAAACAACAGACAAATATCTCTTATGAATATAAATGCAAAAATCCTCAATAAAATCCTGGCAAACCAAATTGAGGTGCTTATCAAAAAAATAATCCATCACAACCAAGTGGGCTTCATCCCAGAGATACAGGAATGGTTCAACATATACAAATCTATAAATGTAATTCCCCACATAATTAGAAGTAAAAACAAAGACCATATGATCCTCTCAATAAGCACAGAAAAAGGATTTGACAAAATTCAACACCCTTTTATGATAAGAACACTTAACAAAATAGGCATAGGTCGGACTTCCTGAACATGATAAAAATCCATATACAACAAACCCATACTTGATATTATACTGAACAGGGAAAATTGAAAGCATTCCCACTTAGAACAGGAACCAGACAAGGTTGCCCTATATTACCTCTTCTATTCCACACAATGCTGGAAGTCCCAGCCAGAGCAATGAGGCAAGAGAAGGAAATCAAGGGCATCCAATTGGGGCAGAAGAGGTCAAACTATTACTCTTTGCTGATAGTATGATCTTATATCTAGAAAACCCCAAAGATTCTGCCAAGAGACTAGTGGAATTGACAAATTCAGCAAAGTCTCAGATTACAAAATCAATGTACACAAATCAGTAACATTCCTATATGCCAACAACAGTCAAACTGAGAACCAAATCAAAGACTCAATACCCTTCACAATAGCAACAAAGAAAATAAAATAAAATAGGAATATATTTAAATAAGCAGGTGAAAAACTTCTACAGGGAGACCTATGAAACACTGAGGAAGGGAATAGCAGAGGATATAAACAGATGGAAAAGCATACCATGCTTATGGATCAGCAGAATCAACATCATTAAAATGTCTATACTACCCAAAGTGATCTACAGATTCAATGCAATCCCTATTAAAATATCAACATCATTTTTGGAAGATTTAGAAAAAATAATTCTATGCTTCGTATGGAACCAGAGAAGAGCCTATATAGCAAAAGCAACCTTAGGCAAAAAGAACGGTTATAGTAACCAAAATACCATGGTACTGGCACAAGAACAGACACATAGACCAATAGAAAAATTTTACATATAATCTACTGATCTTATGCCCTACAATATTCTGATAACAAAAATGGACAACATCACTACAAGAAAAAAATTATAATTCAATTTCACTTTTGAACATGAATATAAAACTCCTAAACAATATATTAATATATTCGCATATATAATCCATTAATGTATTGAAAGAAAATACATAACAATATGGAATATTTAAAATCAGCTACAAGGGTAATTCAGTATTAGAAAATCCACTATTTTAATTTCCATTAAATCCACCATTTAATTTAATTAATCCACATTAACCAATTAAAGAGCAAACATTTTTTATCTAAGTAGATGCCCTAGTTTTTCAAATAAAAGTTGACTCCTATTCATCTTTATATATATGGTAGTCCCTCCTTATCCATGGGTTCATTTTTCAGTTTCAGTTACCTGAGGTCAACCAGGATCCTTAAATATTAAGTAGAAAATTTCAAAAATAAACAATTCATAAGTTTCAAATTGCATCCCTTTCTGAGCAGCATGATAAAATCTCACTTCATCCTGTTCTGTCCCACCCAAGACACAAATCATCCCTCTGTCCAGTACATTCACACTGTATAGCTCCCCTCCTATTAGTCACTTGGCTATCTTGATCATCAGATCGCCTATCTCAGAATAGCAGTGTTTGTGTTAAAGTGTCTTTATTTTACTTAATAATAATGGTCCCAATGTGCAAGAGCAGTGATGCTGGCACACTGTTCTAATGTTCTGTTTTATTATTGTTGTTGTTAATCTCTCACTCTCACTGTGGCTAATTTATAGATTAAATTTTATTTCAGGTATGTATATATAAGAAAAAATATAATATATATTTGGTTTGGTACAATCTGTGTTTTCAGGTATCTACTAAGGGTTTTAGACTATATACCCAAGGATATGGGGAGATAGATATATATATATATATATATATATATATACACATATATGTGTATATATATATAGTTATATCTACAAATTAGACATCAAAAGAAATATTCTTAATCTGGAAATTGGTATAAATCAGAAAATCTGGAGTAAAGAATATGTCTAAGAATCCAACAATAATTATTAAGAGCTCAACTTTGAAGTCTGACTGGCTGAATTTGACTCGGACAACTTCACCTCTCAGCTGTTAGATTTGTATCTCTGGCATCCAGGAGTGCAGAAGTGGATGTGATCTTCTTTCTTTCTCTCCCCTATTCTTTCTCTATTTGAACAGCCCTCTCTTCCCCTAACTCTACTTCTAGCTCATACTATCCGCTCTCCTTATAGTAAGTGCAGCAAAGAGGCACGAGAGATTACCTTTAGGTAACTGTGCTCTAACTGTGGTCTGGTTTTAGGTTGATTTTCTTAAGGACTGATTCAGCTTTACCTGGGCTACCTGTGTTTCAAATGGACCCCTTCTCAGCCACCACAACGCTCAAGAGGGGCAACCCTACTTCCTGCAACATTCACATGGGATTCACCTGCAAACAGGATCTCCAGGTTCAATGTGCCATTGCTTGCTTGAGGGGCCACCTGAGTAGTCCCATAGCCTTGATCTCCCTCTGCTATTCTCCATGCTCCTCCTGGTAGAGTCATAGGGAACCACTGGAGTCCTCTTCCAGATATTCGAAGGCTCACTCACAGAAAAATAGGGCATTGATGTGGCTCTTCCAGATTGTGCCTTTGGACCCAAATGTACTGCACTCTTGTCCCTTCGTGATCAGCAAGTAAGAAGCTATTCCTTCTTGAGTCTTCAGACAAGAAATTGGCTCTGGTCTTTATGTCTATGTACACCCTTAAATCTAAATTTCAATAGACACATCTGTTTCACTGGCCCCAGTCTTTGGAATTTGAGAACAAAATGCTGTACTTCTAAACATATAGAACACTTTCTATTAATAGCAAGTACCATCTCTTTTCAAATTTTCTCTCAGATATCTCATTGGTAAAGGCCATCAAAGCAGGTTAGCCTCACTGGGACTTGAGGTCAAACCAGAAATATTATGCCAAGAACAAGGCCCTCTTTGAACTTGACCTTGAAAAAAATTACTAACTTTGTTCTCAACGGGGATCTGTCTCCACCATTAGCCTTGCACTACTTGGTAACCTTACAGGACCAGAAAAGATTTCAATCAATATTTCAGACTATCATATAACTTTACTATGTATAAAAATGAAAACTTTAAATTTACCAGGAGAAAAGTATAGAAGACTATGTCTATGACTTTGGAATGGAGGAAACCCTTCTTAAAGGTATAAAAATTTTTAAAAATATAAAAACTTGATATGGAAGAGCACATCAAAATTTAAAATTCTGAACAGTTCAAGAAAACTTAAAATGTTGAAAGACAAGTCTTAGACTAAAAAAAAATTTGCAACATATGTAACAAACAACATATCAATAAGACAAAGACAAATACTTGAAGGAAAAATGAACAAAAATGAAAAAGTAATTAATAGAAATAAAAATATATCGACATTGAAAAGATAGTTCACTTCTGTGGTAACCATGGAAAAACAAATTGAAGTCACAGTGAGATAACACTTTTAATCGCATCAGGCAAAAAATTCTAAAAACTGAACATAGCCAAATGTCGGTGAGGTGTGGGGACATAGGCACTGTCACACACTGTTTGTACAAAAAAAAAAACCTGTGAGGGTCACTTTTGGGGGAAATTAAGCAATATCTATCTATTAAACCTAAAAATGCACATACTCCTTGACCCAGCAGTTCTGCTTGAAGTTTCCTACTCTTACAGAAACACTGACACATATGCTCAAGGAGAATGTTGTCACAATATTCATGTAATTGAAATTACAAATTCACACCAATAGAGGAAAAGAAAAACAAAGTGGGAAGTAGTCACAGATGGATAGAACAGTCAAAATGAGAATAAAATACTGTACTAGGTTAGAGTACAGCAGTAGATGCTAAAAAAAACCAAAATCCGTTCTCTCCCTTTCCAGTCAATGAAAACAGCAAGCACAGTGGTGTTTAAGCCTTTTTATGAGTGTGCAACTAATTTGTGGATTCACAGTCAACCTCAGTCTGTTTCTGAGAACCACTTGACAAAGAGGATGAGGGAGAACCAGAGACTTAATAGCTCAAACATGATTCATTAATCTATATACATAGCCTTGACTTCTCTTTAAAACTCATCTGAAAATTTTAGGATACTTTATTTTCCAGTCAAAAGAACTGAAACATTATCACACTAATTACCTTAGGAAATTAGAGAAAAAACCAAAGGGCTTTGAAAAACCATTTTTGCCTCTTTGACAAATATTTCTAGGCATAGTAAAATGAAATATCCCATTGTAAAAATGTAAAGTGCCCCCAGTTGGGATATTACTTTCTGAATAATCCTGTGGATATTCCCAGTTTGAGCCCCAAATCATAACTCACTTGTGAGGGTTTGTTAGAATCATAAACTGCCATAGTACAGTTTTATGAAGGACAGAAGGACCTCAAACTGAACTTGCCCAATTAAACAGATTAAATTCTAGCTATGAATTCAGGCCAGGGCCGTGCATTATTGTTTTACTACAGAATAAACATAAATTTACCAACGCAGTGAAGTTTGCAGCTGGTGAAAGTCCATGATTTTCCCCATGGAAATGTTTATTTATTTAACTCCAATTATAAAGTTAAAAAGGAATCTAATGCATCTAAGGCAGAAAAACGAGGAAAGAAAACATCTGTAACTTAGAGACAAACATTTGGGACTAAATTTATTCTCATTTATTTGTGAACTATTTTAATTTGAGTTCAGTGCAAGTACTGGAGGTGCATAATTCCACGGAGTAATAAAATAGACCTTAAAAACACAATGTACCAGTGTACAAGTAGCAATGAAGATGATATGCCTAGAAAAATATATGGCCTTAAGAGCTGTACCTAACATAAGTACAAGTGCAATAAAGGATGAAACTTTGTGGTTTAAGGTGACCCACATATTTTCTTCTAAAAAACAATTGTTGTAGTCTGTTCAGGCTGCTATAGCAAAATACCACGAACTGGACGGCTTATAGACAACGGAAATTTGTTGCTCACGGTTCTGGAGGCTGCATGTGCAAGATCAAGGCTCTAGCAGATTTGTGTCTGGCGAGGGCTGCTCTCTGGATCACAGGCGACAGCTTCAAGCTAGGTGCTCACAGGTAGAAATGGTGAGGGTCTCCAGTCTCTTTTATAAGGGCACTAATCCCTCTCATTCATGAGGGCTCTGTCCTAATGACCTAATCACTACCTAAAGGCCCCCTCCTAATCCTAATCCTATCACCTTGGGGATTAGGATTTCAACATATGATCTTTGGGGGGGGGGGCCCAAACATTCAGACCATAGCAAAAATACAAATAATAGTCTGAAAAGCATTAGAATAAATTAACCCTTTGCACTCGGATGTTGAGTGTGACTCGACACGGTTAGCAAAAATTATAGAGATTAAAATTACTCTTTGAATGTATCAATAATTTGAAATATTAAAAAAATCCAAATAAATAAGTTTGTATGAAAAGAAACTCCAGTTTTTTATTCTACTGCGGTGCTTTGTAAGATCTGGGGTATTTAAAAAATTAAATCCCGAGTAGAATAAAGGAATCGAGAAAAAAGCAAGCGAGTGCAAAGGGTTAATATTTGTAAAATCCTTAATAATTTGGGTGGGAAGAGATGAGGCAGAACAGGCATTATTTATTATATAAAGTATTGTTACTTTACTTTGAGTTTTATTAGTCCTTGATTTAAAAAATAGTCATTTTCCCCACACGGCGATTTAAGGTATCAGAAAGTCATTAACATTTCACTGTGTGATTATATATATATAATATATATGTTTTAACATATACATATGTTAAAATAAATCACTGTCGTTTTGCAGAAATTGCCAGATTTTCTAACTGGCTTGTAAGAAATGCTTGCAAGGATAGTACACTAAAATTAAAATCTGTATCTTGACATTGCAAGAATTCTTAATGCACATGTAATGAAAATGGCCATGAATGAGTATTTGCACAATGTAAAACTTTACAAAGAATTTCCCCCTTAGAGATATACAAGGATAAACAGATATAATCCCTTTCAAGA
This sequence comes from Mirza zaza, assembly GCA_008750895.1. Lineage (NCBI taxonomy): Eukaryota > Metazoa > Chordata > Mammalia > Primates > Cheirogaleidae > Mirza > Mirza zaza. The sequence continues at coordinate 12,778 of VSMD01056597.1, forward strand.
GCCACTTCTTCCACCTGGGAATGATGGAAGTTGCAAATCTTCTGGTTCAAGTAACAGACGGTCTTAAGAAATGTGGTTCTCTTTCTTGTGGTTTTCAAAGTATTCTAATGCCCAGAAAGGCTTGTAATCAACTAGAACAGACTGATCCTTTTTGCAAAAAAAAAAACTGTCATATTTGGGGGCTTCACTTGGGGATCTCTCTCCTGTGCAGGTACATATGTAAACACACATGCATTCACTCAAACAATAAGGTTTGAGAAATTAAAAGCAGGTAGAAAATCATAGTGGTTCCCAGATGCCATTATAATCAAATCTGAATTACCCACTGGCAAGTACCTCCCGCCAGGGAGAAAAGTAATGAATCCTGACAGATGGGACACCTGGGCTCAAAATCAAAGCAAAGTCCCTCACCCAGCAAAGCCTAATGTCGCTGTCACACAGCATGGCCCTCCTTCCCTGAGCTTTGACTCTTGGCAGCAAGGCCTGTGCTATGCTTTGAATGTTTGTCCCCTCCAAAATTCATGTTGAAACTTAATCCCCAAAGTGGCAGTATTTGAAGACGAGGCCTTTAAGAGGTGATTGGGTCATGAGGGCTCTTGACTTCATGAGTGGATTAATCATTTCTGGATTATGGGTTGATGAGTGATTACAGGAGTGGGCCTGGTGGCTTTATAAGAAGAGGAAGAGAGATCTGAGCTGGCACACTCAGCCCCCACACCATGTGATGCCCCGTGCCGCCACCTCCACGCTCTGCAGAGGGTCCCCACCAGGAAAAAGGCCGTCACCAAATGCAGCCTGTTGACCTTGGACTCCTCAGCCTCCATAATTGTAAGAAATAAATTTCTTTTCTTTGTCAATTGCCTAGTTTCAAGTATTCTGTTAGAGGCAACAGAAAATGGACTATGAAAACCTCTGCCACTTTTCCAATTTTCCTTACTACTAAACCTCCATACGAATACCATCCACCAATAAAACTGATCCCTCATCTTTTTCAAATGTTCCCAGTGTATTCATGCTGCCATCAAGCATGCTCCCACTGTTTCCTCCAGTGGAAATGTCCTCCTTTCACCATTCTACCTACCAATTTTGCTTGTCCTTCAAATCCAAAACTTAAGACAAAACACAGACAGAATCATTCCCACACACTCTCTCTCTCTCTCTCCACCTCTCTCTCTCTCTCCCTGTTTCCTCTGGTAAGTACTCCTTAATCATCCCAGAAAGGTGACTTTTGTCTGATCCGAATACCTGAAACACTCTTGTCCATTTTATTTATAGCAATTCTTGACTTTGGTAATCAGTACTTTCTCTACAAGTAATGGCAAGCAACTGAGAAAAGAAGGCCAGAAATGGGAGTCTGTCTTGTTCAAATATGAGCTCATATCTGCTACAGAGTTTTCTCTGTAACTGAATTCCTCAGTTGCACAATAAGAGAATTGGACCAGTAAATCTTTAATGTCCCTTCAAATTCTAAAAATTAATACTCTAGCGTATTGCTGGAATCAATAAGTTCTTATTTCTTCATTTTGTACTTTTTATTCATCGTATTAGTTTGCTAGGTCTACACTGACAAAGTTCCAGCAATGGAGGCACTTAAACAACGGAAGTGTACTGTCTTACAGTTCGGGAGGCCGGAAGTCCGATGTCAAGGGGTGGGCAGGGCTGGTTTCGCCTTGGGCTGTGGGGAGACTCTGTCCCCTGCGTCTTCCCCAGCTTCTGGTGGTTTGTCATGCATTGGTTTCTGCTGCTCCCCTTACTTCTGTCCCCATCTCCACATGGCACTCTTCCTGTGTGTCTCTGTCTTAGGATGGTGCCAGTTATATTGTCTTAGGGGCCACCATTCTCCAGTGTGACCTTACCTTAACTAAAACACCTGCAACAGCCCTATTTCCGAATAAGGTCACATTCTGAGGTACTGGGGGTTAGATTTTCAACATATGTTTTTAAGGGAGACAAAATTCCACACATAGCATTCACCTTTCCAAAAATACAATCTAAAGCCAACATGTTGGAATAGGTCATTAAATTCATACCAGTTAGCCCAAATGTCTTATCCAGCTATGGTACAATCCTTTTATTGAATGAGGAATATGGAACTGAGCTGGTGTTCCAAACATATTTTACCCCATGGAATTTATGTTGTCAATAACACTTAATTATTATGTGGTTTTAATTATTCTCTGAAACCATGGCTTTCCTGAGTCTTTCAAAAGAAAATTCAGTCTATTCTTCATTATTGAGTCTATAATTACTGCACATTGTTCAAGTCTCTTTGCTCCCAAGCATTTCCACCCTTGCAAGTGGAAGAGAAAAAAAGACAATCAAGCCACTCTGATAAGGAGTTTCATGGAGAGCACCTACTTGCACATAAAGACACATATGACTACGTATGATTTGGTTGTTAACCACAGTCCAGACATAGCTAAGTGTTTTTAAAATATAGTTTTTCTAATCCTCATAGATTCTTGCAAGGAGGTAGGATTTATTATTATTTCCATTTTTCATAAGAGAAAATTGAAGTCTAAAATCACATAGCTAGAGGTGAGGAAGACAGTCTACATTTAAATCTGTACCCTTAACCGTGAGTCTATATTACAAAATTAATAACTAAATTGAATTACTTGTCTACTTTGTAGATTTCAACTTTCTACTCCCCTTGTCTGCCATCACTAAGTATGATTGTATAACCACCTGCCTCAGAAGACTGTAGTGAGGACAATACAATAAGAAAGAGTGTAAAGAACATTGGAGACCATTTATCAGGCCCTAATGATAAATAGGGCTATTCACATTTCAAAGACATATTGACTCTCCCAGGCAATGATAATGTAACTAGTAACACAAGCCCTGATATTAAGCCTAACTCTAATGATACTTAACCAAAAAGATCCCTTTGAAAAATCTGGTTCTTTATGAAAAACAAGTGTCAAATTATATTGCACTTCTTTCTCCAGTCTGATTGCCTCCTTTTAATCTCTTGGAATTTGTAAAATGCACTATCTTTGCAGGACTAATCTGGTGATGAAGATTTGAGAATGGATTTAAACCAAATATGAAGTACATTTCTTATGTAATTAATGTAACACTGATGGATCTTTAATAAACTTGTTGGAACACTATGATTTCTGTCTTTCATCTCTAGTCTCAATCACTCAATCTCATCTCTAAGCTTGTGGATTTGATATATCACTGAGAACTAAACCTAGAGCAACCTCGCCAAAATTCATATTGGTATCTGCCAGTATTCCTGCAGCCCTCAACATTTGTAACGACGTAGGCAAATTTCTTGGATAGCTTGTCAATGTTTTCTCAGGGGGGGGGAAATCTGCTTTCTGAATCAAACAGTCAGATTCTGAAAATAAATTCCCCCAGAAATTCTAAGGGGCCAGAGAAAGTCAATGAAACTGGTAAGAGCAGCTGATGGATCAGGTCAAATATCCTACTCCATCTCCACACCCACTCTTTACTTTCACAGAGAAAACTGAGCAGTTCTTCCTTTCCAAACCCCACGCCAGCAGGGTTCTGCCCTCTCTCTCAGTCAGCTTGCCAAGGTGCCAGTATGCCTTCAGACTTTAAGTCAGTCACCCTGGATTCAAAGAATCTCATAAAAAATAAAATTGTACACTCTCCCATGCTCAAATATGCAACTCAGTGTTTCAGTTTCATTAACCAATGAAGTACTCATTGATTTTTTGAATTGTCTAAAAGTCATCCATTATTTGAATAACTAAAACTGTAAAATTGCATAGGATTTTATTAAAATAGGTTAATTTCAATAAATCGGTTTTTTCCAATATTAAGTTATACAAGTCACAATACTCATGAAATTTGCCAACAGACTTTTAACAATGACAGTCAACGTCTTTCTGTTATCAGGTTCATAGTTAATGGGATATTTAACCTTGAGGCTGATTTTCTTTGGTAATTAAAACATTGCAATATGTATAATGTGTAATGATTTCAAAATTCACTTCCATTCCACATTGTTAAAGAGATGATCTAAAAGTGATTACTAATTCTATAGCTATATGTAAAGCTACTAATAACTTTTCTTATTTTCTCTTCTACTACTCTTCAAACATTTTTGTTACTAAAAGTGTTAAAACACAAAATTGTAACACCCCTCTTTCAGGAAAATGTCAAGAATCTCTTACTGTTGAACTAGAGGAATTGCTTGCTCTAGACGAAGTGGTACACTGCAGAGAATAATTTCTATAGATACATTTTCTGTGTTTGCAGTGCAATGCAGTAAGTATTATGTTTCCCCAAAAATAAGACAGGGTCTTATATTTATTTTTCCTCAAGAAGACACCCTAGGGCTTATTTTCAGGGGATGTGTTATTTTCCCCTCAAAGCCTCAGCTTGCAGCATGCACAGGATAGCTGGGACCCTGCCAGAGGGAGCCAACCTTGTTGGTGGGGCTGCCCGCACCTTTCCAGTCACCTCTGGGATAGTAGCTGTCACAATGGGGCAGATGAGAAGGGCTGCTTGTCTTCTTTACTGCTCCACGATGAAATGCGTGGGTTGTGCAGATAGGCTGTGTAGCCACGCCCATCACTAGGTCTTATTTTGGGGGTAGGGCTTATATTGTGCAAATGCTTAGAAATCCTGCTAGGGCTTATTTTATGGGTAGGTCTTATTTTCGGGGAAACATTGCTTGATAATGTAAAAAATGGTGATTAAAGTCTTCTGTGAGGCACAATTCTACAGTGATCCTGTGTGAATGGTCTTCTTTTAGAAGTAAATTGTTTACTAGATTAGGTCATTTAAACCAGATTTACATAAATTTGTATCACTTTAAAACTAAGCTCACCTTCATTTCCCCTCTATATAATAGAAAGCAATTTCAGTAAATACAGTTTTTAACAGGGTTATACGTAAACATCCACCCCAAGGGCTCTTCCTCCTACTTTCGTCACATGGTGTACCACCCCAAGTTTATGTCCTAAAGAGCACAGGCCTTCCAAAACTGTTCACAGCTTCCACATTTGATCACATTCAACAAACTCCCAGAATCTGAGTAAATACAGCTTCCATATATGCAAGTGTAAGAATATTGGGGAAATTTAATTGCAAAGGTGAACTCATCTGTTTTATCAATCATTTTACTCAACAAATGGTAAGTACTCATTCAATCCATCCTTTTTCAATTAAACTAGTATAAACAGTAATTATAAATACCAAATATTAATAACCTTTCATGGATTCTTCCATTAATATGACTGGAGGCATAGCCTCTCTATAATTGGTTCCCAAGAACCCATTTGAAATTTCTTCTCCTTTTTTCCTAAGATTCATTTTTCCATTGTCACGCAAGTCTTCACTCGTATTCTTGTCTTTGTTTATCTAAACTTTCCAGTGAGGACCACTGTGTCCATTTCTCCCATCCATTGCAAACCCTGAAGTCTTCCTTGATTCTCACCGGCTCACATTTCCTTCTTTACCCACAAGTGGTTTCAGTATTAAGACAGCTAAGAAATTCATATCACTGCTCTAACAATACTGCAGATAATCAGTTTTAATGAATAAACAATGTTTTGATCACAAGTATTTTTATATTAATATTTATGTAGATATTGTAAAATCTTTTATAAATAGAGAAAATTATATAAGATCTTTGAGGAACAGCTCACTCTACATTAGAATTTGGTTCTTTTGTATTTGATCCAGCTGTCTACAAAGCCAGATATGGATTTATTAGTACAATATGATATTTATATATGATATTTATTATCATTTAAGAGCATTATCGAAAATAACACTTATCTATTTTAAATATTGCCCTTCTGTTCAGATTAACAGACTCAAATATTTTTCATGTTCCTTCTGATGCAGCAAATGTCAGGTGCCGCTTGCCCCCTCCCCATCACTCCGCATCTCCACGGGCTGTGCTGGTCGCATGATCCTGACTGGGTAATTTTTGAATCCCACTGTTGCTGATTGGATGTTAAAGCTTGTAATTGATTGGACACTTTTTGAGCCCTACCAAGGGTATATAAGCAGGAGGAGAACAAGGAAGGGGAGGGGGGTCAGAAGATCAGAAGACAGGAAGAGAGCTGTAACACTAGCTGTACACTTGCAACAACACTTCCAGAAGGAAGTTTATAACCGTATTACCTTGGGGAAGTTACTGGACCATATATACAATTTCTCAAATGTCTCCATATTTGGCCACAACTTAAGACCCAAGGAATTTTCCTTTAAAAATGGATTCTTCCGGCCTGGCGCGGTGGCTCAAGCCTGTAATCCTAGCTCTCTGGGAGGCCCAGGTGGGCGGATCATTTGAGCTCAGGAGTTCCAGACCAGCCTGAGCAAGAGCGAGACCCCATCACTACTCTAAATAGAAAGAAATTAATTGGCCAACTAATATATATAGAAAAAATTGGCCGGGCATGGTGGCGCATGCCTGTAGTCCCAGCTACTTGGGAGGCTGAGGCAGCAGGATTGCTTGAGCCCAGGAGTTTGAGGTTGCTGTGAGCTAGGCTGACGCCACGGCACTCACTCTAGCCTGGGCAATAAAGTGAGACTCT
>VSMD01056598.1:0-30665 GCA_008750895.1 Mirza zaza
ATAACCAACACAAAGAAACCACATACACACACAAAAAATCCAGGACATGTAAGAAAAATTCACTAAAGAAATTGAAATAATAAAGAAAAATCAAACAAAATTCCTGGAAATGAAGAATCTATTCAGGGAAGTACAAAACACAGTGGAAAGCCTCAAGAACAGGGTAGATCAAACAAAAGAAAGAATCTCAGAGATTGAAGATAACATTTTCCAATTAAATAAATCAGTCATAGAGATAGAGCAGAGAAATAAGAGAAAAGAGCAAAGCTTACAAGAAATGTGGGATTATGTGAAGAAACCTAATGTAAGGGTTATAGGGATTCCAGAAGGGTAAGAAGAGAACACTAAAAGGTTGAATAAGCTATTTGAAGATACACTAGGGGAAAAATTCCCAGGTCTTGCTAAAATCTAGATATCCAAGGACAAGAAGCTCAAAGGACCCTTGGGAGATTCAAGGCAAACAGGAAGACATTATGACATGCAGTCATCAGATTGACCAAAATATCAACTAAAGAGGCCCATCTACAAGTTATAAGGTGAAAAAGCAAGTAACATACAAAGGAAAGCCAATCAGAATAATGTCAGACTTCTCTACTGAAACCTAACAAGCAAGGAGAGACTGGGGCACCATGCTCACTCTTCTGAAACAGAATAATGTCCAGCATAAAATCTTGTACCCTGCAAAACTTAGTTTTGTATATGAAGAAGAAATAAAGACATTCTCAGATAAGCAAAAACTGAGGTAATTCATGAAGACAAGACCAGCCATCCAAGAAGAACTAAAAATGGTGATACCCACAAATCAGAACAATAGACACTCATGAATGTAAATCCACTCAAAAGCTAAAGCTCAAAGGCCAGATCCCACAATGGCTCAAGAGAGAAAACAAAGCAACAAAGTTCAACCCATCAGAATGAACAGAAATCTGCCCCACCTATTAGTTCTCTCAATAAATGTGAATGCCTTAAACTCCCCACTCAAGAGACATAGGCTGGCCGAATGAATAAAAAAAAATACAAGCCAAGTATCTGCTGCCTTTAGAAAACACATCTAACCTGCAAGGATGCAGTTAGACTAAATGTAAAGCGGTAGAGAACAATATTTCAAGCAAATGGAAGCCATAAGAAGGCTGGCATGGCAGTTTTGATTTTAGATAACTTAGTTTTTAAATCATCAAAAGTAATAAAAGACAAAGAAGGTCACTATATATTGGTGAAGGGTACAGTTCAACAAGAAGCCATAAGAATTCTAAATATGTATGCACCCAACTTAGGTGCACCCAGATTCATAAAGCAAGCTCTACTTGATTTAAACAAATGGATAAACAACAACACCATAATAGCTGGAGACTTTAACACCCTGCTGACAGCACAGGAAAGATACTCCAAACAGAAAATTAACAAAAGAAATAATAGACTTAAACAAAACTCTAGAATAAATCGGCCTGACTGACATTTACAGAACATTGTACCCTAAAACCACTGTATATACATTCTTCTCATCAGCTCATGGGACATTCTCTAAGATGGACCATATCCTAGAACAAAAGCATGTCTCAAATAATTTAAAAAAATAGAAATTATACCATGTATCTTTTCAGACCACAGTGGGAATAAAAGTAGAAATCAACCCTAAAAGGAACTCTCATTTCTACACAAAGTCATGGAAACTAAACAACCTTCTGCTGAATGATCACTTCATAAATGAGGAAATCAAGATGGAAATCAAAAGATTTTTTGAACTAAATGACAAAGGAGACATCAGTTACCAAAACCTGTGGGACACAGCTAAAGCATTCCTGAGAGGAAAGTTTATTTCCATAAATGCCTATATCCAAAAGTTGAAAAGATCACAAATAGACAACCTAATGAATCATCTCAAAGAGCTGGAAAAAGAAGAACACACCAACCCCAAACCCAGCAGAAGAAGTGAAATCATTAATATTAAATCAGAACTAAACAAAATTGACAACAGGGAAACCATAAAGAAGATTAACAAAACAAAAAAGTTGGTTCTTTCAGAAAATATACAAAATTGACACACCTTTGGCTAGACTAATGAAAAACAGAAAAGAAAAATAAGCTCCATCAGGAACAATAAAGGAGAAATTACAACAGATGCCAAGGAGATACAAGATATAATTTATGAATACTACAAAAATCTTTAAGCACACAAACTGGAAAATGTGGAGGAAATGGAAAAATTCTTAGAAACACACTGCCTCCCTAGGCTCCAACAGGAAGAAATAGAATTTCTAAACAGACCAATATCAAGTACTGAAATTGAAACAGCAATAAAAATCCTTCCTAAAAAGAAAAGTCCTGGACCAGATGTTTCACATCCAAATTTTACTACACCTACAAAGAAGATCTGGTGACTATCCTGCAGAAATTATTCCACACCATCAAGAAAGATGGAATTCTCCCCAACACATTTTATGAAGCCAACATAACCCTGATACCAAAAGCAGGAAAGGATGCAACAAAAAAAGAAAACTACAGACCAATATCCCTTATGAATATAGATGCAAAAATTCTCAACAAAATTCTTGTTAATAAAATCCAGGTGCTTATCAAGAAAATAATCCATCACAACTAAGTGAGCTTCATCCCAGGGATGCAGGGATGGTTCAACATATGCAAATCTATACATGTAATTCACCATATAAACGGAAGAAAAAGCAAAGACCTTATGATCCACTAAGACACAGAAATAGCATTTGACAAAATTCAACACCCTTTTATGATAAGAACGCTTAACAAAATAGGCATAGATGGGGCTTACCTAAAAATGATACAAGCCATATATGGCAAACCCACAACCAACATTATATTCAATGGGGAAAAATTGAAAGCATTCCCACTTAGAACTGGAACAAGGCAAGGTTGCCCACTATCTTCACTTCTATTCAACATAGTGCTGGAAGTCCTTGCTATAGCAATCAGACAAGAGAGCAGAATTAAGGGTGTGCAAATGGGAGCAGAAGAGATCAAATTCTTACTCTTTGCTTATGACATGATATTATACCTAGAAAACCCCAAGGATTCAACCAAGAGACTCCTTGAATTGATAAATGAATTCAGTAATGACTCAGGATGCAAAAGCAACACACACAAATCAGAGGCATTCATATATACCAACAACAGTCAAAGTGAGAACCAAATCAAAGACTCAATTGCATTCAAAATAGCAACAAAGAAAATACAGTACCTAGGAATATCTTTAACTAAGGAGGTAAAAGACCTTTACAGGGAGAACTATGAAACACTGAAGAAGGAAATAGCAGAGGATATAAACAGGTGGAAAACCATACCATACTCATGGGTCAGCAGAATCAACATTGTTAAAATGTCTATACTACCCAAAGTGACCTACAGAGTCAACGCAATCCCTATCAAAATACCAGCATCATTTTACACAGACATAGAAAAAATAATTTTACGCTTCTTATGGAACCAGAGAAGACCCCATACAACAAAAGCAATCCTAGGCAATAAATACAAAATGGGAATTATCAGTTTACCAGACTTCAAACTACTACAAGGCTATAGTAATTAAAACAGCTTGGGACTGGCACAAGAACAGGTATATTGACCAGTGGAACAAAACAGAGAACCCAGATATAAAACCATCCTCATATAGCCATTTAATTTTTTACAAAGCAGACAAAAACATATACTGTGGAAAAGAATCCTTATTAAATAAGCGGTGCTGGGAAAACTGGATAGTCACATGTAGAAGACTAAAACAGGACCCATACCTTTCACCTCTCACAAAAATTAACTCATGCTGGGTAACAGACTTGAACCTTAGGTGTGAAACTATTAGTATTCTAGGGGAAAATGTAAATACTCTTGTAGACATTGGCCTCGGCAAAGAATTTATGAAGAAGACCCCAAGGGCAATCACAGCATCAACAAAAATAAATAAATGGGATCTGATCAAATTAAAATACTTCTGCACAGCCAAAGAAACTGTTACAAGAGCAAACAGACAACCTTCAGAATGGGAGAAAATTTTTGCAAGCTACACATCCGATAAAGGGCTGATAACTAGAATCTATTTAGAACTCAGGAAAAACAGCAAGAAAAAAATCAAACAACCATATCAAAAAGTGGGCAAAAGATATGAACAGAAATTTTTCAAAAGAAGAGAGAATAATGGCCAACAAACATATGAAAAAATGCTCAACATCTCTAATCATCAGGGAAATGCATATCAAAACCACAATGAGATATTACTTATCTCCAGTAAGAATGGCCTTTATCAAAAAGTCCCAAAACAATAGATGTTGGCGTGGATGCAGAGAGAGAGGAACACTCCTACACTGCTGGTGGGACTGCAAACTAGTGCAACCTCTGTAGAAAGCAATATGGAGATACCTTAAAGTGATATAAGTAGATCTACCACTTGATCTTACAATCTCACTACTGGGCATCTACCCAAAAGATCAAATGACACTCTACACAAAGGACACCTGAACTCAAAGGTTTAAAGCAGCACAATTCACTATTGAAAAGTTGTGGAAACAACCCAAGTGCCCATCAATACATGAGTAGATTAATAAAATGTGGTGTGTATATATATATATATATACACACCATGGAGTACTATTCGGCTTTAAGAAATAATGGTGATATAGCACATCTTGTATATTCCTGGATACAGCTGGAACCCATTCTACTAAGTGAAGTATCCCAAGAATGGAAAAACAAGCACCACATGTATTCACCAGCAAACTGGTATTAACTGATCAACACCTAAGTGGACATATAGGAATAATATTTATTGGGTATGAGGCAGGTGGGAGGGAGGAGGAGGAGATGGGTATATACATACATAATGCGTGAGATGTGCACCGTTCAGGGGATGGTCATGCTTGAAGCTCTGACTTGAGGGGTGGGGGGGTGCATTGGCCATATACATAACCTTAACATTTGTACCAACATAATATGCTGGAATAAAAAGCCATTCTCAATAGAGTTAAGTGTTACCTCATTGTGGTTTTTCTCTGAAATGGTTAAGTGGAGAAAGCAGAAGATATGGTAGATTTAAAAAGATAGTTTTCCATATTTGTATGAAAACCTCAGTCACCGATATAATGATAACATGCATTATAAATTAGATTTGAGTTTTAAGTGAATATTATGTAATTAGCACAACATGAAAATGTATACTTTGTAATTGTATGATTTTGAATATTTTTCTGCTTTGAAATTTTAATTATTACCTATATATGTTTGATTTAGGGAAAATCATTTTAACATAGGGATTCACATTAAATATTATTTTCTATAAAATAAGTTGATCTAGTGAATTTTGACAATGCTTTAAAATGGAAGAGATACCTGTTATAATATTGGGTATATATTATGAGATATTTAGACTTGATAATAATAGCTAATAAAATACCTTTTGTCAAGCTTTTTGTGCATTTGATACTGTTGTTAAACTCTTTATCTCATTTAATTATCTCAAGCCAATAAATAAAATAGAGTCATTATTCTCATAACACAAGTGAGTAAAATAAAGCATAGATGAGATAAGTCACTGACTAAGATCACACAGCAAATGAGTATTGGGATCTTGGCCCCAGAAATAATGTATTCATCTACTGTTCTTGTGGCTGCTGATAAAATAGTAAATTGTGAATCCATAATACTCAGTGGGAAATAGATGAAGACTCCAGTTATTTGTGAATAGGGAGTTATGTAAGAGTGATATAGTGAAAATACGAGTATTGTTTAAGAAAATAATTATAACCAAAGAAAAGAATAAGGAGATGCAATTGGATGCAGATATGGAAATAAATGAAGTCCACCGAAAAAAGAACCACAAAGTCCATTTAGTCAGAAATTCATATAGCAAGGGAATCAACAATCATTGGCAGAAACTCAAAGGAAAACAGAGGAGTGGAAAAGCTCTATCATGAAAATAGAGGAAAGTATGCTCTGATTTTACAACTATAACAAAAACAAGAATAATTAATAGTTCTCAAATATAATTTGGAACCCAGAACCCTAGCTGACCATATCAGGCCAAGATAACAAGTTTCATAGTGATGAAAATCAGTTGTAGAGAGTCAAGTAACTTTTTCCTTAAGGAAATGTGTAGCTTTTTCTACTTTGCCAGTTTCACCTCCTTATCTCCAACTATGGCAAGTAATATTAGCAATGGCTCAGAAACTGCCACGACTAGCCTAAATAAATAGAGAGCAATGAGATTGTCCATCACTACTTGTGTCAGTGAGTTGAGAGTGATCTGCATTCTATGTAGCACAGAGGTAGCATTATATATAACTTCTGCTAGGGTTTTGGGATAAGTGTTTTACAATCTTTTCTATTTGTATAATTCCCACCCTTGGAACACTGCTCTAATTATTCACATGAATAATGAGTAAGTAATTTTCCCATGTTAGTACTTAAATAATCAAAGGTTGCTTCCTTTTGGAGATTGCACAGTAGAATGTTCAGCCTTGGTGATTTATACAATAAAGGTGTCTGTGTAAACAAGTCTTGTATTAATATCCCTAAAATACATGAGTATTAGTGTGATGCAAAAACCAGATATCCTGGCCGCAAAAGTAGCATCTGAAAGATACATATGGAGATCCAGGAAAAAAAGGAGTTGTTATTCATTTCTAAGGCCTTACATAAGCAGGGTTAGTCACAGCTGTTAGTTCCAAGGCCTTACATAATCTAGGTTACATAGTTGAGTCTCTATTAATCTCTTTGAAGAGGGAGTAAATTGACTCATTGCCCCCAAAAGTTGCTAAATTAACATTTTAAATTGTCTAGAGTTTGATCAATAGACTGTAAAAATTGCTTCTTTGGGGGAGAGAGTGAAGGAGATCATAGCACTAGCAAAGTGACAAGCTGATTATTTTATCTATGTAGGTACAAGTGGAAATGTCATGAGTTATAATTCTCTATTGTCACACTTGATGAAACTACAACTGCACAGAGGATTTTATGATGGAGCTCTGGTGATGAATGACACATCTAGCAGTCAATTAATACTTAAGGTTTGTGGTAAAAAGTAAGAATAGCATTAGAATGAGTATCTTCTGAAATAACAATTATAATAAAGGGGGGAAAGAGCAGAAAAATAGTAGTGATTATCAGTTGATGACAACCAAGAATCTATAGAAAATGAGAAGAAAATCTATAATAAGAAAGCAGATTTTTTTTAAAAAAAGAAAGCAATAGTATTATATAGAGGTCTTGGTTCAACATCTTAGAACGAAGATTTTCACTGCCTGGCATCGCTGGCTTTCCCAATGGTTTTGGTTTAGCTGCATAATTTTAAAAATTCACTGATTGTAGAGGATCTATGAGAATCCTCAGTTTAAGGTCCTATATTAGAAGACACTTGCAATTGTGTAGAATTCAAGATTTTATGTTAAAGTTGTAAAATGTGAACTTAGGTATTGACTCCCAAGAGTGTGACTGTTGTATTCGTTCTTAATAGTACCTGATAAGATTGCTTCTAAGAGTTTCAAAAGCAGTTTTTCTGTATGTCTTTTCCAATAAATGAAACCTTAGGGTTAAAGAGCATGAAAAAGCTATTTGGCATGGTGCTGTAAGAAGACCATAACTTGTTGCTGAGATTGGGCATAATACATAGTACAAAGGCCCTTGCAATAATTTGTCCATGTCTGTGTGCACAGGGCGGAGTCTAGTATCAGAGTTAAAATCACTAAATGTATATAACTTCCAGTTATCTGTTCATAAAAAGATGATTCATTTGTATCTGAGGCAATGGACTATATGGATAAAAGAACTAGTGGTGTCTCTTTGAACAAGGGAGTTCAAGAGTTTCTGAAATCTTGTCAATTTTAACGTATAGATAAAAATTGTTTTTTTCAATCTTTACAGGAGATTGTGGGTAGTAAATGCAGTGAGGTTTTTGATTAAGGGTGTTTCCTTACAGACTTATTTTATAATCATTCCTTTAAACTGCGTGACACAGTCCCTTGATATAAAAGGTGGTATGCTCCAGGGTCGGAAACACAAAATCAAGGAGCATTTCAGTAACTGCAAGAGCTGTAGCTTTTCAGCAAGCAAATGCTTCAGTGCATTCTGAAAGTAGATATACAATAGTTAAAACATATTCAAGTTCCAGAAGGGCAGAAGCTGGATGTATTTCATCTGATGATGTCTGTATGGCCTCTGATGCTTTGATTTCTGGCTGTGTGCTACCTCTAAAGTGTTGCGAAGATCATGTGGTTGACGTGTTACACATAACATGAAAATAATCTCAGCTGACTTTGTAGATTTAGAACAGTAACTAATTTTCCTATAGTATGATGTGTAGTTTCATGGAGAAATTTAAGTAATACCCACTTGAAATCATCTGCTGTCAACAAGCCTCACTCTTGGGAACATCAGAGCTCATCTGAGTAAAGCTTAGAACCAGAATTTTTTCCCCATTAAAAAAAAAAAAATCATTGTCTAAACAATGTTATTTTATAATACCCTTTTTGAATCACCAGAGATATTTATTCTTTGGGTATTTAATTATGATCTCATCTCAATTAAGACTGCTTGTTTGGTGTACTAACCTGCTAGAGATTTTGTGTGTATGTGTACATATCATTTATTTTTTTTTTCCATTGGCCTCGACTTTTATAATAGCTACTTCACTAGGAAGTAAAAATGAAATGTTTAACTTGTCTATTTATGATGGAGATTCTAGCAGAAGAAAGAAATATCCTTTGTTTGCAAAGCATAACAAAGCTAAGTACTACTCAAAAAGCATATCTGCTGTTTGTATATATGCTTGCTGTATGACTATTGACTAGTTGACAAGCCCTAGTATGTGTAATAATTTCTGCCATCTGGACTGATTTCACCTCACGTATAGTACTGTATGATAAAGGAGAGCTTTCATTAATGATATCATATGCTTTTGGCTATCCTCCAGTTTTAGTTTTAAGGCATGATCCATCAACAAAAAACTATTAGGTCAGGGCTCTCAGTGTGAATCTTTAATAACTCTGAGAAAAGCAAAGAAACTTCCCCAAGACAAGAGTGAAGGTTCACTTCAGGGAAGGCCCAGAGAGTGACAGGATTCAGGGTGTTACGACAGGGAAAAATAATGTGTGAGATAGAGGTTAATAGAGTCTGACAGAAGGATAATCTCTGGCTTAAAAGTATAGTGTTTCCTCAGTTAGTGGTAAAATCTGTACAGCATGAGGAGCCATGAACTGAACGGAGAGTCTCAGACTAAGTCAGTAAAAGCATCATTTGGTTTTGCAGAGGAAGCTTTTGCCTTAAAGCAAAGGATATGAGCCTTTGCAACCTGCTCAGGGATGAAATCATATTAAGCAATGTGTTTTTATGTTTATTATGAAATTCAGTTAAAATTCCAAAGATATCGGATCACATATGTATAGATAGACAAAAAGGCTTCTGTTGTCATAGGGACATCTAAAGAAAAGAGTCAGGTTTTAATAGGCCTCTTTATGTTTGGGCTTCCAAAAGAGAGAATCTCTTACTAAAGACTTAATCAATTGATTTAGGGGGGTCTTTGAATTACAGAAAAATAAAATGACATTTGTCATTTGACATTTGTCTACAATATCCAGTTAAACCTAGGAAACTTTTCTGAGCCTTATTTGATGAGGGTTCTACTGGAAATTTGGAAAGTCTTCAGTCTGTCAGGAGAAACTGTTTTTCTCTCCTTGCATAGGTCATACACTGAATTATGGACAAAAAACATGAATTTTTTGAATTTTAATTTTATGAAATTAAATTTCATAAAATTTAATTTTAATTTTATGAAAATTATGAATTTTTTGTTATTGTTAGATTGTCTGTTTAAATTTTGTTTTGTTTTGTTTTTCTTGGAAGTGGGGGTAGAGTGTAGGGGAATATGTGCTAGGTACAGTCTGTTCCTCTGTTCTTAAGGGCATGGTAAATGACCCAGTTTCTACACCAGTGTCTATTCATATCTTTGAACCCTGAGCACAGAGCCCCACCATCTCCATCACTTCTAAAGCCTCTTTCTAACTGTATTAGATTGCTGCTTTCCTGGCTACCTTCCTCCCCTTACACACTCCATCTTCTTTCTATCATCCAGGTATTTGTTGAAATACTCAACCACTAATAATTCTCTTGATCATCATGTTCAGGAACCAAAGGTACCTGTTGCTTTTCAATAGAAATAATGATAATCCATTGTATATTGAAATCTTATTTCCATTTTTTAACCAATGAAACTTGTTAATTATTTGCTATCTTATTAATTCATTCACATTTGACCACAACAAGAGTTGAGCTCATCTGCCTCTTTATTATCAGGAGGGCAAAAGTCTGAAGGCCGAAAAAAACTTTTTCCCACTCTTGCCAGAGAAGCAAAATTTGGAGCTACAGAAAAATAGGGCTTACTGAATTTGAATAATTAGATTCATCTTCAAAATTAACTTCAGTGAGTACTATATCTATTTAAGATGAGTGATTGCAAAGAATTAATTTCTCTATTACAGTACTATTCTGTATCCATCTGCTTTCACCCAAAGAATCAGTAACTAAAACATCTATAACAGTAATATTGCATAGAGAATGAAGCTTTATGCTTTTTTGTCATGCTGATTCTGTTTTTCTATAAAAAAATCCATTGTGAAAATTATTCTAAAATTTCCATACTTATTTCCTAATCTATAGTTAATCTTTTAACTTAGAATGTTCAAAGATTATAAAATAAGACAAAAAGGTATTATAGTTGTGGCTTTCAAGAAAAGAATTTTAGGTAGCCATTTACACAGAGACCATCTCATAAACATGTATCCACAGTGTACCTCACACTGATAGGTTTATTGTTCTGTCCTTGTTGCTCAACTACGTGTACACATTTGTTAAGGATAAATCATTCATAAAGGTAAATAATAACTAATAAGAAAATGATCATAAATAACTTAAATAATAGAGAATCTGAAGGTAATATCAGTTTTTATTAATTAAAATAATTATTACATATATTTAAGACAAAGGTTTCCATGTATGAAAATTCTCTAAACAGCAATCTGTTCAAATGCATTCAACAATTGTCATGAAAATAAACATACGGGTGAAGCACATAGACAAAACATTTTGAGTCTGAGAACATAAAATCAAATTTATTATGCTTTAACTCTTTGTAAAAAGAGAAAGGTAATATGCTTTGTTTACCATTCTCTCTCTGTTTATCTCATTCTATGAACTCTGATTTTGTTTTGTAGAAAACTCTTTTCCCCTGAAATTTAACTGTGTTCAAAAGAGGGCAGTGTGCCTTCACAAATGTACAGAAAATTATAAAAATAGTTCCACATATGTTTTTGAATTTCAATCTTTAAGAAATACAGAGTAGAAATTAATTTGAATATAATGAATATTATAAGAACATGCTGCTTAATTTAAGTACCTTTTAAAAGTAGAAGTTATTTTTCCTGAATTCCTTATAACATGATGTTAACTTAAGTACTTACATGTTTAACACAGATGCTTGGTTTTGGACCATGGTTAAAGATTAAATAGAGAGCTAACCAACAGGATTCTCAGTGTAAAATCTAGCAAAATATGGAAAAGACAATTAAGGTATTGCAAGCTTTTGCTTTATTTTAGTAAAGACATTTACTTAATTTTAAGTAGTGTTGCAGCAATTTACACCCTCTTTGACCATATTTTGACACCCCTTCCCTCTAGAATTTAAAGTAAATTAAATAACATACTAGAATTAAATAACATACTAAATAACATAAATTAAATAACATACTAAATAACATACCAGAATTTAAAATAAAAGTATTGTTTCTGAAAGCATAATTAGCAATCTCTGGAAAATTTTCCCATAATGTGATTTTTAAAATGGTATTTATAAGGACATAGACAATATTCACTAATTCTGACCTGTGATGAATTAGTTCAAATCTTACTATCATGCTTGAAACATTCACGTGTCACATAATGAATAAGTGAAGGTATTTAGCTATACTGAAGGATGTATTATCTAAGAACTCTTTATCTTTGAGTGAAATATTGTTATGAGTGTGAGAATAATGGTTGGAATTAAATTATCATTTATAAACAATATGACTCAGTAGAAGAAAGCCCTGAACTGGGCATTCAGTAATCTTAAACTCATTTTTATCTCTTAGTCTAGTGTTGAATTTTTTAGGGAATATATCATTTACACATATGTATACATAACTTCTATGTGCAATTTAAAAACAATAAAATAGATACTAGCATATTCACCATTCAACTTAAGAAGCAGAATGATATCATTTCTCTAAAATCTCTTGTCTTGATTTCTGATTGTATCATCAACTCTCCCTTTTCTTCCTCCCAGAAAAACCATTATATTGACTTTGTGCTAATCACACTATTTTATATAATCAGGCTCACATCGTGTCCATAAGTCACATCCTGTTTAATTGTACATATGAAATTTAGATACTTCTTTCTCTGGTATTACTGCAACAATACAAAATTACTGCAGAATATCAAATAAAAGAGATGGTAGCATGCATCTTATTTTGTACCTGATCATAACAGAAATATTCTCAGTATTTCATCAGTATGTTATTTGCTGTTGTTTTTTATAGATGTCTTTTATAAGATGCAGGGAGCTATCTTCTATACTGAATTGAGATATGTCTATTTTATGGTTTTAAAATTATGAATGGATATTAGATTTTATAAAATTTTTTGACATTTATTAAAATGATTATGTGGCTTTTATGTTTCTCAGATTAACTGCTTTTGTAATATCTTATTAACATTTTATTCTCATAAAATATCCCAATCTGACCATTATCTGTTCTCATTTTTATCCATCGGAAATAGAATTTTTGCATCTATGGTCTTAAATGATAATGACCCGCAATTTTATTTACTGATAGTTTTGATAATGATGCTAGACTAGTTTTACAGAATTTGTTGAGGCTTCATTTCATTTTTATTTTCTGCTGCACTTTGCGTAATTTTCAAGTTAAATATCAATTAAAATTCATCTGTAAAACCATCTATTGTTTGTGGGAAGATTTTTTTAATGGTTTCAAATTTTGTAAGCTATAGGACTCTACAGATTTTATACTTTTATATGGTCATATTTTAATAATATGCATGTTTCTAGGGATTCACACTAATTTTCAAATTTATTTACATATAATTTTACATAATATTCTAAGTGCTACTTATTAAATATATATGCATGCATATATATCTATTTTTAGTAATATTTGTTCTGCCTCTATTATTACTCCAAAAAATACAAAGTAATTGTAGAAGAATATTGATACATTGGCCAGAAGTTTTCTAAACGGCCAGAGTTCTAGTTCTCACAATTAATTCTCATACTTATTTCTTCTTTCCTAGAGCACTTTGACTTTTTTATTTTAATTTTTCTCACTTGTTTTATATTCTTAGTATATTAGTTTTAAGCCATTTTATTTTGTTTTACAAAATGAACACATAAGTCTATGTTATTTTTTTCTGAAATATGTGAGGAATCCAGCTCTTTGTCCACACTTTATGTATAATTTTAATTTCTTTTTTTTGTTTGTTTGTTTTTTGTAGGCCTAACCAAAGGCAATTTTAGCTTCGTTTTCTGGCAGGCCTCATGGGGGAATCTGTTCTGCCCACATCTAACTTAATATCATAGCCCAGACCCTAATTTCTTTACATCATGGTTCTTTGCTTGGTTTAGGCTTGAATTTCTCTTCTTTTGCTAGTTTACTTAGGCAGAAGCTAAGCTTATTTATATTATTTACTTTCTTTCTAATACAGTCATTTAATGCTATAAATTTCCTTCAAAGCATTGTTTTTGCTGGATCCCACAAATTTCAGTAAGTTTTAATTTACCTTAATTTAGTTGAATATATTTAAATAAATATATTTAATAAATTTGTCTCAAGACTTTTTTCATTGATCCATGTGTTATTTAGAAGTGTATTGTTTAACTTCCCAATATCTGGGAAATTTCCAACTACCTTTCATTATTGATTTCTAGTTAAATTACATTAATATCTGAGACTATATTAAATTGTATGATTTTTATTTTTTAAAATTTGTTAAAGTGTGTATTGTGGCCAAAAATGCTGTCTATCTTGTTGAGTGTCCCATGTGAGCTTCAGAAGAATGTGTATTCTGCTATTGTTGGGATGGGATGTTCTAACCATATCAATTAAATTAAGTTGATGGTAGTGCTCTGCAAAAGAAATGTTAAAGTCTTCAATTATAATAGCAGTTTTTATCTATATCTCCATGTAGTTTGTCAATTTTTGCCCCATGAATTTTGTTTTTAGGTGTAAGCACATTATGGGTTATTATAGATTTTAGAGAATTAATCTTTGTAATAATTACATAATGTACCCCTTTTACCCTTGATTTCTCCTGTTCTGTAGGGTTTTTTTTCCTTCTGAAATTAATATAGATACTCCAGCTTTCTTTAAGTTAGTGTTAGGATGCATATCTTTCCTCTTTGCTTTATTTTTAACCTACCTGAATCTTTAAGGTGGTTTTCTTGTAGACAACATATAATTGGGCTTCTTTCTCTCCTTTTTAAGATCCATTCTAGCAATCCTTGTCTTTTAATAGATGTATGTACACCATTTATGATGACTAAAGCTACTATTTTTATAGTTAAATAATAATATGTCCACATTATATCTTTAGTTAGCATATCAAATATACTTAAATATGCTTTCTTTTTGAAATTTTTAGTTGTTGCCCTTGGATTTCCAATATGTGTTTATAATTTACGTAACTCCACTTTTAAGTTACCTTATGTTGCTTCTTATATAGTGTAGTTACCTTAAGAAGAGTATTCTCAGTTCCTCCTTCCCATCTCTATGACATTCTGTCATTCTTTTCACTTATCCGTATGCTATTATCACCTATCAGACGTTTGTCTGAAAATGTCTTTAATTACCCTTATCTGTTGAAGAAAAAATTCACTGCATGTAGAATTCTAGTTTGTGTGTGTGTGTGTTGCAGTCACTTTAAATATCTTCCTCTATTCTCTCTTGCTTGCATGCTTTCTGATGAGAAGTCCACTATCATTCTTACCCTTGTTCCTCTATAGGTATATTTCTGCCCTTTCCCACCTCATTGTTTTTCATTCTTTAAATATATTGTTTTAATATATTTTATTGTATATATTTAAAGTGTATAGCATGCTATTATGAGATTTATATAGTAAAATGGTTACTATAGTGAATCTTAATCTGCTAGATTCAAAATAATGGATTATGGAATTAATATTTTTTTTATCTTCCTGTGTATTGTCAAATTCAATACTTTAATAAAACCATTTGGCATCCTGATATGTAATTTAAAATTTTATAGGAGAAAAGAAAATTAGTTAATGAATGAAAATGTCCGTTTTTTATTCTAAAATATTACTGTCATTTTAGAACATATACTACCATATTTACAAGGTGCATAATGTTTTGTTTAAAATAAAAGAACATTGATTTGTCTAAGGAAAATCTTGCTTTATCAACAATGTTGCAATCCTTGACCGCTTTAATATCATATAATCAGAGTTAAAATTATTTGTCTTGTCAACCGAAAGAAAGAAACTGAGGCAAAATTTATATGGAGAGTTTATTTCGGCCAGGGTTGTCGACAGCTGCCTGGGACACACTTCCAAGTTGCTTAGGCGAGTGCTCCCTTCTGCGTTTGTTACAAGCTGGGTTTGAAAGGCCAACGGACAAGGAAGGGCTGATATAAAGTTGTTTGACAGGCATTCTCATTGGTTTACAGAAATAACATTGATTAGTGATTGGTAGACATTGTTGAACTACAGGGTACGAATGGTATAGGTTGTGGTGTCCAGTGTATGGCATTCTATGGTCACTTGATATCTGTTAATCTAGAATCTACATAGCAAGTGGCTTGAAGAGGTAACTATTTAGCTCAAAGAGACAGTGAGATATACCTGCTGTCACACACTGCCTCATTTCAATGCCTTTCTGGAAGGCCTTTAAAGGGTGTTCACATTCCTAGGATAAAAAGTTTCTTTTTATCTTCTTTCTATCTTTTAGTCTGTTTTTCCTATGGAGTGAGAAGATAAACAATTTTCATTTGCAGAGAATGTCCCAGAAAATAGGTACTTTATTATTTGATATAAACCCATGAAACACTGTGCTATACAATGGTGAACATCAATATTTAATTTGCTTTGTATGTCTCTTGTAAGTGTCCAAGAATCACAGTATGTCAAGGGCTATTGTAATGGGAAAAAAGATAAATTATTAACTTAAAACTTACAAGATATTTTAGTTTTGTTCAAGCGATGTATCTTTATAGTCAATTGCAAATGCAAATAGCTTAGAACATTTAAATGTCATCAATAATACATTCAGTAAAACAGAATAGATTAATAAATAATAATAAGTAATAAAATATGAGTACTAGTACAAAGAACCCATATTATATTACATATAACTTTGTAATAGAAAATAATCATATGACTTACATGCACTGAATTATTTCTTAAAATATAGTGCATATTTTACAGGTTTTATTTTTCAAAAAGTTTATTGCAGTAGATTTCACACAATACTGTATTTGAAAATAGTTAAATAAAATACAAGAATTGATAGATTTGTAAAACATGCAGATTTATTTCAGAGTCACATACAGTTTTAGAAATCTCTCCAACTCCTGAAAAGATACAGAAAAACAAATTAAACACTGATTTCACTAAATTGTTTTTCTGAGTCACTAATCATCAGAAAACACAGACATGCCACTAAGGACTCTCATGCAAAAATAGAATCAAGTTGATTGCTGTTATTGTTGTGTGCATCTGCTTATCTCATTATTTGTTCATTTCACTTAATTTGTCACCGAATTTTTATCAGAGTTTACAAAAGCACTCATAAAATTATTACTAAAACATCTAATTTTTGTTTTGATTTAACTGGAAAGTCTGTGGAAAAGGTAGAGTAAGAGGAAAATTGATCACATTTTATAATCAATTTGATGCCTTTCTTACCTTACTTTAGCAGAGAAAGGAAAGCATTTCTATTGGTATTTTGAAGAGCACAGAGAATACAATATAATTGCCAAGAGAAACAAAGGTAACTTGACTTTTCACAATTGTTTGAAACAGTTAGGCTGGTAATTTATTTGAAAGGAATATCAAGGCTCCCAGTGATAGATGATGTTTGATTTTCCATTCATATATTCAAATTTCCACAGTAACACTGACATATCAAGAGAAAAGTCCCTCAAAAAAAGTTTAAATTATTATACGCCAAACAATGGATAATGTACAAAAGAACGTCACGTAAACAGACAGAAAAGTTTAAAGTCACATTTCGAACTCGGATCATGTGTTAGTTTTCTCCACTCTGAAACAGTCAAATTCCCAGGCTTCTCTATAGATGATGTTTTGCAAGACACAGAAAAATGTGTTGCTCTTCAATGCTTTAACAATTTTTCCTAATATTATGGAGTAAACTATGTTCTCCAAAGTTCATATATTGACACCCTAACCCCAATGCATTTGGAGGCAGGATCTTTAAGGGACAAGATTTTAAAAGGTCATAGAGGTAGACCCTAATCCAATAGGACTGATGTTATTATGAAAAGAAGACAGCAACAATCTCTCTCTTCATGTATGAACACATTAAGGAAAGGCCATGTGAGGAAACAGTGAAAACGTTGCAAGTCAAAGAGAGGCCTAGAGAAACCAATCTTGCTGGCACCTTGAACTTGGACTTCTAGCCTCCAGAACTGTGAGAAAATAAATTCCTCTTTTGTAAGACATCTAGTCAAGGGTATCATGGTAGCTCAAGCAGATTAATACACTCACCACTCCAAAGTAAGAGAATATTTTTAATCCTCATATACAAAGATTGGGATTTCTCACAAAAGTTGAGATGATCTAAACCAGACCACCTGCTGCCATTTTATAAACTGCTCAACAGCTAAACTGAGAGATCAGCACTTGATTTATAATACTTTCTAATAAAGGAACCAGGGCTCCTATGAGAAGTGGTCAAACCCCGGGTTTGAGAAGGCAAAATGAACCTGTAGCCTCCTATAGCGGCAGAAAGCAAGGAAGTGATCAAGAGACAGAAGGATGAGGACATGTCAAACAGAGACAGGAGCCAATCTGAAAAGCTCACAATAGCAAAAGCTGGAGAAATTTGAGCAAAAAAATTAATGTAGTACAGAATTTTAACCCAGTATATAAAATTAAGACGTATAAGTGCATAGTTTTATAAATAAATAATTGACTAAATGTTGATCTATGAATGCATATTCCTTACAAAAAATTCTAAATAATATATGTAGATACTTCCCTCTCTGGGAGAGTTATTATAACCTTTCCTTTCCATGCGTGTAGGCTGCACTTGATTATTTGCTTCCATAGAGTATATAAATGGAAACAGTTGCTTTACATTGCAAAAAACAAACACTGCCTTAACCAAGTGATTGAGATTAACATAACCTGTGATAAATCATTTTCAGAAGATGTTATAAAGGCATTTTTTTTCTGTGCTATTATTCCCCAAATTCCTCAAACTCACATTTAGGGGGGTTCCTAAAAATACCTGACCAGTGCTGCACAAAATTGTCAAGGTCTTGAAAACAAAGACTGAGGAAATGGAAAAGTAGAGGAGATTAAGAGACAAGATATGATATCCTGGAGTGGATACTAGAAAATTAAAAAAATAATCATTGAAAAACTGGTGAAATTCTAATAAAATCTGACAACTGAAATTAAGTAACTTTTTGGATGCAGGCATGGGTTTGAAGTAATCCCTTTGACACAGATGGAGTAATTTCTCTTTGCTAATAATCATGTCTTGGATACCCTGGTTTGGTGGGTTTTTATAGGTATTACGAGGAGTGGAACTAACCCATAACACATATAATATGAAGAGTCATTAAAGGATATATAAACATTAAATTTATATTTGTAAATATTTTTGCAAGAAGAAAACAGATATACCATTGACAAATTGTATTATTTTTTTAAAAAAATTAGAAGAGATAAAATCAAAAAGACCACCAAGGGATATCATTATATGTGAAATATTTGTGTAGTATATCCCTTATATTTATTGTTCCTCTCAAACTGTACACCTATACTTTAATGAAGGTCAGCGAGCATTGTCTATGAGTTGAGAGACAAATCCCAATGAATCACTTGTGCTTCCGCATGACTTCTAAATAACCATTGATGTCATTGACTATATGTATTAACTTATATACTTTCAAGGATCTTTGTATAACAAACAGCTTTGAAGGATAGAAATTGTGTACTCCTCCAGAGCAAAGGACATACATATATGTGTGTATATATATATATATATATTTTTTCTCTAGAATAAAAAAGAAAAAGTCTTCCTCTGGTGCAAGGGTTAAACAGGTTGCTAGCAGCTGCCTTTGTGACATTGAGGGTTTCTCATTAATAGTGCAAGCCTATTATGTCTGCAGCATCTACCTGGGCTGCCCTGTGTTGCTTAGTGAGAGTTGGGGATAGCCAACCAGAACATAAAACTCCTGCTTCCTGTCATGCCTTGATATAAGAAAGTCCATCATCTCTGATCCAGGAGTCTTGTGTCTTCTGGCAACATGTATGAAATTGTGACAAGCTACCTTGTTAGCTTGTAAGCAAGATGAAGTCTTAGCCACTTTTCAGTGCTTTAAGCCATGGTTCTATTAGTTTATTAATAATTAAATTTATTTCAACATTGAGCGAATTTTTACATCCAAAATGTTGAAATTGCTGTCTCTAATCTCCAGACTTTCCTCTTACATATGTTTGCATTCATTTGGATCTGCTCCATCTCCCAACCAAACTAAAATTCCTTCTTACTAGTCTATAAAAAGTTTCCATAATAAGGGTTAGATAATCTGCTACTTGAATTTTAAATGTTTTTCCCAGTACTCCATTTTCCTTCCTTCCTTCCTTCCTTCCTTCCTTCCTTCCTTCCTTCCTTCCTTCCTTCCTTCCTTCCTTCCTTCCTTCCTTCCTTCCTTCCTTCCTTCCTCCCTCCCTCCCTTTCTTCCTTCCTTTCTTGCTTCCTTTCTTCTTTTCCTTCTTTCTTTCAGAAAATTACAGGAGTACAAACAGTTTGGTTACATATATTGCTTTTGCACCACCTGAGTCAGAGGTACAAGCATGCCCATCCTCCAGTGCACACTGCCCCTATCAGGAGTGAATTAACCCAACTCCTCCTCCCCCTCCTACCTACCTGACACCTGATGAATGTTACTTCTATATGTGCACATAAGTGCACATTTTATTAATTTTATTAATCCACTCAGGTTTTTATGGGTACTTGGGTTGTTTCCACATCTTTGCAATTCTGAATTGTGCTGCTATAACATTGGAGTGAAGATGTCTTTATTATAGAATGTCTTTTTTTCCTTTGGGTAAATACGCAGTACTGAGATTGCTGAATCCAATGGTAATTCTACTTTTTGTTCTTTGAAGTATTTCCATATGAATTTCCATCGAGGTTGTAGTAATTTGCAGTCCCACCAGCAGTGTATGAGTGTTCCTATTTTCCCCCATCCATGCCAACATTTGCTGTTTTGGGACTTTTTGATAAAAGCCAATCTCGCTGGAGTTAAGTGATATCTCATTGCATTTTACAAGTTTTAAAAAATACTGTTGCACTGTAAATCTCCGTAAATATTATAGGAATGATGAATGAGTATGTGTCTGTCTGTAAAACTTTATGTGTTAACTTTTAGGAGGAATAAAGCATTAGAAGATAGTGTTTTTGACTGCTATAATGTATACTCTGCCTAATCCTTCTTTTGAATTTGTTCATTGTGTAAAGAATGTGATTTGAATGGTATTGTGAGTTTGTTTTTGCCTGGAAGAAGCTTGCTGAATAGTCTGGCTTGATGTAAAAGGGTTTATCATTATTCATAGTCTGTCTTTTTAGCTTTACTGTTATGGTACTATTAAGATAGTTTCAGTCTCTCAAGAATTGGCTCACATTAGTAAAATTCAAAAACTGATATAAAACAAGTCTATCAGTTTACAGAGCAGAATAAAAAGGATTTTGAATAGTATGAAAACCATGAGGATAACAAGCAAATTTCTTCATTACAGGAAACAAATGTAAGACACATTTTAAGCAGAAGTTTGTTTGGGGAGAATGACATCGGGTTAAAAGAAATAAATTATATTAATATAACATTTAACGACATTTGACTATCAGTGGGGCTAAATGTCTCCATCTCTGATGTAAGAATATATTGTTGCTAAGAATACCTCATATTAAAATAAAATGATGAGACTACACATTCCCTGGATCTTGCTAATTGAGAAACGCTATTTTTCCAGGATCTATATCCTGTATTTTAATTTTATATATATTCTACACAAATTGTTGAGAGAATCTCCTCTTTGTTGAATTTGCATTTAAGATGAAGGCATATTTCTAGCAGTTAATTCATTAATTTTTAGTTTTGTGTATTTCTTAGAAAGTGATTCCTTAAACTTATAACTCTGCATATCCCTTCATAGCAGTTATATAAATTGTATAAGATATTTATGCTTTGAAGAAATTTTAATCTTCTGGATTTCAATAATTTTCACCATTTTTAATAAAACTATACAATAGGAACTTGTGAATACAGACTATCAATGACAGAACAGTTCTTAAAGGCACATGCCTCAAACTTTGACTATCTTGTGATGGTTTTAGCTCTTCATTAAGGTTAAAAAAGTAGGAAGAACTCTTTTGACTCTTCCAAGAAAAATGTGAGGAGGAGTAATTCTAGTGGTTTTATTTCTAGCTCTTCACTTCAAACAAAAAGAGAAAAAAGATATCCCAAGAGTCTGAGATATTTCAAGGGAATGGTTTTATAAATAATTGAGTTACATATCCTGGGAGAAAATTCTTTTTTTCTTTCCTTTTCTGGGGCTTTACTT
The DNA here is from genome assembly GCA_008750895.1 of Mirza zaza. Classification (NCBI taxonomy): domain Eukaryota; kingdom Metazoa; phylum Chordata; class Mammalia; order Primates; family Cheirogaleidae; genus Mirza; species Mirza zaza. The sequence goes on from VSMD01056598.1 coordinate 21,902, forward strand.
TGAATTTTTCTTTTGACATTAATGCTATTTACTTCTAAATAAAATATATTAGTGAACAGGATTCTGAACAAAGGAGTTAACTGTGCCAGGTAATGTATAACATGCAGACACATTTTTAGTTTATTCCTGGCTTATCATATTTGGAAAGGTATTTATAATGAATTTTTATTTTAAGTTGTCTAACTGGCTTTATGACAGATTATTTTTGTTTCAAGTGAAGGACAGCAAAATATCTAATCTGAAAATGTGTCACTCTGACATGAAGTTTATTTTGAGCTAAAGGCAATTGAGAAGAAGCAGATACAGGGAAAATTTTCTGTCCTCTCTTTATGTGCTTAAAAGCAGAATATAAATTTGTAAAGATGTTTCCTTCCCTCTCTACCTGGAAGGAAAGATCACTGATCACCAATCACCAGAGACTATTTTTGGCTCTAACAGCCCAGATATAGGACCATGAGAACCTACATGACAAACTTCATTAATTAACCTTTTTCTTCCATTAATTTCTTCCATATATTTACTTTCCTATACTTTGCTGCCCAGAAACTCTAGTAGTCTAATGATTTTTGTATTTCTATGGTATCAGTAGCAATGTCTCCTTTTTCATTTCTGATGGAGCTTATGTAAAGCTTCTCTCTTTTACTCTTGGTTAATCTAGCACTAGTGTGCTTATAGCAGCACAATTAACAATTGCAAAGATGTAGAAACAACACAAGTTCCCATCAATATAGGAGTAGATTCATAAAATGTGGTATATGTATACCATGGAGTTCTACTCAGCCACACACACACAAAAATAATGGAGATCTAGCACCTCTTGTATTATCCTAAATAGTGCTAGAGCCCATTCTAAGTGAAGTATCACAAGAATAGAAAAACAGGCAACATTTGAACATATGTACTCACCATCAAATTGGCATTAACTAACTGAACTGACCAACACTCAAATGCACATATAATAGTAATATTCATCTGGTGTCAGGCAGGTGGGAGGGGGGAATCAGGGATAGGTATATCCCCACTTAATGGGTTCAGTGAGCACCATCTGGGGGATAGAGCATGAAGCTCTGACTTGGGTGGGGCCAGGGCAATATACGTAACCTAAACATTTGTACCCCCATAATATGCTGAAATAAAAGAAATTTTTAAAAAGATTTAAAAAATGCATTTAAAACTAAAAAAAAAAATGTTAAAATGTCTAATTAGCCATTCATTCAGTAAGTATTCAAAGTTTTACACCAAGAATGTAAGATCATTATTACTAAATTTTTTCAGAAACCTTTAAAATTTCCCTTGCCTAAACATTCAGAAGATTGAATAGCTAAGAAGATTTATACTGTAGAGCCTGCATTACAGCCTGTCAGACCAGTGAAAACATTTAATGCCTTTTCATTTGATGGCAAACTGATGGGCTTCTGTTGCAGCTGGAATGGACTCTAATGGATATCGTATTACCTCACAATTTGAGTAGTTTGAATATTAGTTTGAATGTTAGTTTGCAGACCATTTTCTAAAATGATAAAGTGCCTTCACAGGTATCTGGTACATATGTTTTTTTGTCTGAATAATGTCATATTATAAATGAAAGAAAATAGGTTTTTTGTATTTCTTTTCATATTGCTTCTCTTCCTCAATATACTGGGAATGATGATGCTAGATTCTCTCCTAAGAACCACCGATGTGCTTAAATGTACTACCAAGAAAATATAATACTGCCTACCTAATTGCCTCCAGTAGGTCTAAACCACTAGGAGGAAATTAGGCAGGTAGCATTTTATTCTGTATCTACCCCATCAAATATCAACATGTGAGGGGGAAGATACAATGAAGGAGGGGTTAGGGTTGGAAGTCTTACACTGCACAATCAGGACCCAAAGCTATCACACAAACTCAACAAGGATTGAAAGAGCAACAGGAAAGAGGTGAGTAACTTTCATTATCTTGAAAACAGGCTAATTCTGGCAATTAATTTAATGATCTACAGTTCTGTGAGTAGGCTCTCCTGGCTTAAAGCACCAGGTAGAGGATGGAGACCAGTATGTATCAGTGACATTTTAAAGACTGGGAGTGGGGCTTTAGTTCTATTTATTTCCCTTAATAACATCCTTTCATCTTAAGATTTTCCTAATGTACCGGTAGACTTTCTCCTCTGTGAATCCCTGATGTTCCACATTTTTTTCTCCTCCTTAACAAAATTTAATGCAATTTATTTTCTATTTCAATATCAGTAATGTATAAAAATAAGCTAGATAAGTGAAAATCATAGTAGGGTGTTAAAATTGATGGAAGAGACAAAGTGTTTAAATTTCATCTACAAAAACCTATAAAATATTAATAATATTTAAAACAGGGAGAAAAGATTGAGTGGAGATATAGTTCATACAAAATGGCCAAATAAATGTAATTGTTGAAGATCTATGATAGGGAAATTAAGATTCACGGTAGTATTCTCTATATAATTTCTATAATAGATACTCGAATTTGCCAAAAAGTAGCATAGAAAATAACAGGATTAAATGTTGTTCTGAATGAATAGTATAAAATTTAGATTAAAAATCTGAAAGAAAAAACTAGATAGAATTTTTAAGCTGAGGTCATCTACAGACTTTTAATAACAAAAATAAATGTGTTTTTCAGCATTTGCCAAGATAAAAAGAAAATATTCTATCTTTAGTTTTTGAGAAACCTCCATACTATGCTTCATGGTGGTTGTGCTAATTTATATTCCCACCAACAGTGTACTAGGGTTCCTCTTTCTCCACATTCTTCCAGCATTCATTATTACCTGTCTTTTTTATAAAAACCATTTTAACTAGCATGAGATGCTATCTCATTGTAGTTTTGACTTGAATTTCTCTGATGGCTAATGATGTTGAGCATTTTTTCGTATACCTGTTGGCCATTTGTATGTCTTCTTTTGAGAAATGTCTATTTAGATCCTTTGCCAATTGGATTATTTGATGTTTTCCTATTGAGTTGTTGGAGCTCCTTATGTATTCTAGTTATTAATCCCTTGTCAGATAAGCAGTGTGCAAATATTTCTCCCATTTGGCATATTCTCACTCATGTGTGGGAACTGAATATTAAAACAATTGGTCTCATGGAGACAGAGAGTAGAATGATGGTTAGCGGAGGATGGGAAGTGTTGTGAAGAGGGAGAGATAAAGTGGAGGTGATTAATGGGTGCAAAAATATAGTTAAATAGAATGAACAACATTTGAAATCACAACAAAGTATCTGTAATCAACAATAAGTTAGGATATAATTTAAAATAACTAAAAGAGTGGAATTGCCATATTCCTAACACAAAGAAATGATAAATGCTTGAGGGGATGAATACTCCAACTACCTTGATTTGATTAATGCACACTGTATATCTTTATCAAAATATCACATGTACTATATAAATATATACAACTATTATGTGCCCATGATAATTAAAAATTAAGAAAGAAAAAGAAAATGTTTCTGGTTTTGCTAACATTTATGTCATGATTAAAACACACTTGAGAAAATAAAAATAAATTCTATTCAATATTCTCTTATATTTTAAATAAATTATTAAACTTTGCTCATCCATTGAAAATGTCATTCATATTTCTAACATATTTCCCATTTTTACTGATAATTTCTGAGAATGGGTAAAAACTTACCCAGAGGCAGTTTGACCCACTGGCTTTATGATGGTCATCTTAATTCTGGCTCTTTAATCTCCTATTAGCTTTTCACAAAAATAAATGATCTATCTTCCCTAAAATATAAGATTTTATTCTATTTCAGACCACAATTTAAAAATATTTAGTGTTTTTCAAAAATTATACATAGCTGAAATCAGGATCTGTTTTTTAAGGCAGTAACAATCTCTCTCATTATTTGATTCACCAACCCTTATTCCTCTCTAAGTATGATTGGTAGCCCTAAATTACAAGCAACTCCTTTTGGAGCAGGTATCTCTTAGAATGTTTAACACATTCTAGTCTTTCACATTTTCATGCTTTTATTTCTTTTTCTGCCATCTGAAATGGTCTGATCCTTTTATTACCCCCTTTTCCAATCAGCGCATCAATTAAGGCTGAAGTCAATGTCAACCTTCATGATGCAGCATTTATGCAGGGATACTTATTCTCTGGATTTTGTACAATACTCTTAACACCACACATTTAAACATATAAACGTTATTTGGTTGTGTACTTAACTATACTTATCCTGCGCTATTGCAGGTCCAAAGGTTAAAGCCCCAGAGTCATAAGAGATAGGATCAAGACACAAATAGCTCCCCAAGTTCTATGAGCATGGTGGGGACATAACTTACAGATCACGATTTCCCTCAGAGTATCCAATATTGTACAAGGCATATATTTTGGGTCGTTTTTATTTGTTTGAAAGAATCAGATGTTTGGGACAAATGCAATTTCAGGAAGATTATGGAATAAAGCATGTATACCCCATTTCATTTAAGTTGTAACCACTCATTGCTTACCTGTGAAATATATGATAGCATGAATTATTTGTCTTCCTCAAGGACTACTGCTAGTGAGCAGTTCAGTTTGTAGCCTAATGCAACTGCACTGAAATGTGATCTTATTAGAGCTAATGTCAGTGAACCTGTCAAATTCAACATGAGTTCCTGTCATTGTCTCTAGAGCAATGAGGTATTACTTTGATCAATCTACACAGTTGCCAACTGCTTGACATCAGTCAGGTTTTCCCAGAGCTTTGAATGAGTTCATGGCTATCAATCAACACATATGGGAAACTCTTCATTTGGAAAGTCTCACGGCATTAATATTGCCAAATCTTTTGTAATTTAAACTAAATGCATTGGTTAATGGTGCATTGTCAGTGATACAGACAAAAGATATTTGCACTTTTCAGTTATATTTTAGATTTTATTAAAGCCACAGAGATTTGGCTGATGCTTCAAGTAACCAAATATAAAACAATGTTTTTACCATTTAATTTCCAAAATGGTGATCTTTGCCTTCATATACTAATAAAACTGCAATTTTAAAAGTAACTTTTTCAATTACAAAGTAGTTTACTGAGATCTCATGATTTAATATCAGTACTTCTACATAAAGCAACTGTTTAGGAATATCTTAGTAATTTCTAGATCAAGGGCATGTGTTTCTGGTGATAAAGGGTTCTTTCCGTGGGTTTTTGGAATAATTCTAAAGAAACGACATTAAATACATGAATGAATAGGAGGTTTGATAATAAACTTTGAGGTTGGAAGTCATAATAAACTGTCTTCTTACTCTCCCTAACTTCTTGTAAATCAAAACATGACTATATGCCTGTATAAAAAGTACTGACGTCTTTGAGTCTACTACCATGTGTTAATCCTAATGTCTCCTCATCAATTTCATCACCAAAACGTAGACACTTCCTCACAGAATGTAGCAGCTTATACAACTTTACCCAACTCTCTGTCGTAATTCAAATGACTTCAACAAGGCCACCTATGGGGGCTGGACATTCTGTAGGCCAGGATTATCTTGTAGTTGGACTGGAAGGTATTTATCCTTATTTCTCAGAATGTCTGGGCATCTGGCTTTGATTCTTGGCTAATATAAGGGGAAGTGGTTTAACTAATTAATTAACTAAGTTGCTAATTATTGACTTTTGATGTGCTGTTTAAGTTACCGACTCTCCTGATGACACTAAGACCCAATATGTTTATGGATGGTCTTCACCTTGAAGTTAGATCAGGGACGCTTAAAACACTCAGCTGGAAGCTTTTGTCGGAAGTCTTCTGAGACCAATATTCATCAACTCATCTTGGCAGTTCATTTCAGAGCTTAGGCATGTCCTTGTGTGAATAAGAACACTCTACGGTGGTGGCTTGGTCCTGCATATTCCTCAGACCTCAGATGTTTGCCTGTACTCTCGATATCTTGCTTTATCATACTCTTTGCCTTCATTATGAGTCTTACGTAAGTATGATCTATGGAGTCTGTGAGCCCTTCTATGTATTTAAACATGTGTGATCCTTATAGTCACCAAATATAGAAGGTTTTGTAGTACTTGACCTCTTCTTCCCTACTGATTTTCTATCCATATCAGCTAGCTCCTGCATGTGCACTTTGAACCTTGATGTAATTTGAAACTGGCAAACTTTCAATATAAATGTCTGAGCATATTCTCCTATTCCTTTTTTTCTTGCTGAAATCTGTTTTTTTGTGGGGTTTTTTTGGCAGGGAGTATCTGGTTTATTAAGCACTGAAGTGTTTATTCCTTATCTATCAAGATAATTTTGAATTCACCTTTCTTACGTTTTATGCATTTGATATTTTTAATTCTTTGATATATTGTTTCAAGCAATTTTTTGGCAATAGTCAACCTCTTTTTTTTTTTCTTTTGTCAAAACTATCTAACAGAAATCCCAAGTCTGGATATATAAAAGTGTGTATTTTATGTTTGCCTGAAAACAATTAGTGATGGGCTGATTAAAAAAAAACCCTGGAAAAAGTGGAGATATTCATTTTTTTTTGTTATTCTACAGTCAAACATTTTAACTGTGTCTCAATACTACCTAGAAATTTGGCTTTTTAAAATAGTCAATGGTATGTATACTTTTTTCAAGAAGAGTTGGAGGATTCATGGGGGAATTTGTTAGATGTCTAAGACTTTAAGGGAAGATTTCATGGGTAACAAGTTATTTTAAAAGGAAAGAGAATAAAACCTACCAATATTTTCGATAACATTAACTTGACCAGCATAGGGAAGTAATATGTTTAAATATGTTCTCAAGGACTTTTATCTGGCATGGTGGTGGAATAGTCAATGGGGCTCCAGGAATAAATGACCAAAAATTGAAAGACTGTTTAGAAAATTTAAGATTGAAATGTAGGATTGCTTTGAAAACAAGGTAATTGAGAAATAAATAAACAAAAAGGAGAATGAAATTATTCCTTCTTAATCACAAAAAGCAGGGTGGCTTTTGTATACTATGATTCCAAGGAATTATGTCCAGTTGGTAAATATATACTAGATTTCAACAGTATTCAATAGAACACTCCAGCCTGCCATACCTAGAGCTAGTGCTTGCAAAATCTGTGACAGTGGTCATCCACAGATCTAAGAACAACATCACTTAGTGGCACAAGTTTCAGCAGCATGGTGCAGTAGCATAGGCTATGTCAAATTGAAAAGACAAGAATTTTGAGAGCAACAGGCAAAAGTACCCATGACACATGCAAAAGATCTTTGGACAGTGGGCAACAGATTCTCAGAGTAGATTTTCTGAATATAGTGGAAAGGGATTTAAAAATAGGTGATAAGCCCAAAAAGATTACATGGAACAAGAAAAAGCAAAATGCATTTCTTACTGTTTAATGTTATTTGATGTTACTTTTTTGTATTCTAGCCATTACATAAATGTTTATTCACTCTATACAATTATACAAATCAATCTAAAAAGGAAGTATTACTCCCCAAAATTATGTATTATTCTTCAGTTCTCATTATTTCTCATAATATAGCTATGTGTAATGCAATATAAAATTAAAACATTAAACACATTTAAAACATTAAACATAAATAGAAAAAGAACTTCCTTATATTTAAAATGCTAAACCATTATTTATAAATTGCTAGAACTTCTCATAATGCCAAAATATTTAAACAAGTTTATGTCTCTTCAAGCATCTTTTAGAAGGTTATGGATATTTTTACATTAAGATTCAATTTGACACAGATTATAGTAGAATGACTAACTTTATGAAATTATATATAACTGAAATTCTATGTATTGGTAACTAATTCAGATTACTTTATATGATAGCATGTTTTTGATATGATGACATGACTCAAGCACTATTTGTAGCATGTCTTAAGTGTTTTTCACTACTTGCAATGGTGATATTCAAGGATACTTTCTGTCAGGATACCATCTCTGGAATATACCTTTTGTGTTTCTACATTGTACTGGTTTTTTCTTCCTAACTATCAGTTTTTATCTGTTTGCTGTTCATTCTTATGAGTGTAAGTGATTATGCTAACTACAAATAAAAACCAACTCCCCTGAGTTGTCAAAGTATTTAAAACCTATGATCGGTGCAAGAAAATATTATTTACAACCTATAGCAGTAAGTACTATAAATGTTATCTGATAACATGTAAGATCAACTTGTATATCAAATCTAATTAAGAGCAAAATATAATAACACTTTCCTACAAATTATCTGTTAGAATCTGTTCCCATTAGCAAAACTTGAAGCAATACTCTTTCCTTATCCTACTCCTTTTTCTCCTCTCTCCTCTCTCTCTCCCTTCCTCTCTTCCTCCCTCTCCATCTTTCTCTCTCTCTATCTCTGTCTTTCCCTCTCTCAAGAACTCCATATATTTACACAACACTAAAGGGTCATGGTTGTGACCAAATGTCAGGGAAGAGAAAATTTCAATATATTATTAATCTACCTATCTGCAAACCATAAATTCTAATTCGCTGGACTCATGACTTTGTTAGAAATAAGGACCACATGGCTTTACTGAACTTGTCAACTGTCTTAGAGAGTCTATCTTTGTCCCTTTCATGCTGCTATAACAGAATATCTGAGACTGGGTGATTTACAAAGAAGAGAGGTTTATTTCTTACAGTTCTGGAAGCTGGGAAGCCCCAAGGTTGAGGGGCTGCATCTGGTGAGGGTCATCTTGCTGTGTCATCCCATGGTGGAAAGCAGAATATCTAGAGAGCACATGTGCATGCACATGTTATGTGCATACATGTGGGGGAGAGTGAGCGAGAGAGACAGAGGCAGAG
>VSMD01056603.1:0-27401 GCA_008750895.1 Mirza zaza
TCACTCTTGCTCAGGCTGGTTTCGAACTCCTGAGCTCAAAGGATCCGCCCACCTCGGCCTCCCAGAGAGCTAGGATTACAGGCGTGAGCCACCGCGCCCGGCCAGCCCCCAGTATTAAAAATTTATTTTAGTCAACTGTGAGTAAACCCCTAACACAATCCTCAGGTAGTTTGCTTTCATTTCCTGACTGAGTGGTTCTCAGTAGCTTCAAGTGCCAAGGTCTTGTATTTTATGGGAAAAATACAAACACAGACGAGTGTACCACCATTGGCACTTAGCACAATGCCGTGTACATAGGAGATATTTAATACTTGATGTAACATTGGAATTTATTGCACCAAAATTTAGATTTGAATTCCTCTTTTAGTATTTCCAACTATTAATAAAATTGATATTTCATAAAATTTTAAGACTCTTTCAAAGAATAAAGTGAAAATCTAATTATGTTAAAATAGAATAGAACATTCTATTTTATGAATCCATTACATATGTCTCTAAATCTAAGCAACATTATGGAATCTTAATGATCTTATTTTTTGTATATCTTGAAACATTTTGCCATTCCATCATCATAGGAACTGCTTCATCATTAATCATCAATTATTCCTACTTATGTTTTAAAACACAAAAGAAAATAGAAGAATGATGGAATCTTCTTAATTCACAGAAGTGTATGGACTGAGGGCTGAATTCCCTTATACTTATTAAATTAATTTCTCTTATTTCATTATAATATAATATAAAATGTGATGATTTTATACCATAGTATTTAAGTTATGGAATGTAAAAGAGAAGAATAAACATCATTCAAGGACTTTATCTCCTCTTCGGGGAAAGGGGTTAGTATGTTTTTGGTTGTATGTAGGACAGGTGAGTCATGCTAGGGGGAATTTTGACCTTGTTATTATCTTTATTTGGAGATTAAGTATAAAGAGATGTGTATGGGTGTTAAATTGACAAGGAGTAGACTTGTTATTGATTTTATTTGTCAACTTTACTGGGCCATAGGAGGCCTAGATATTTAATGAAACATTATTATGGATATGTTTCTGTGAGAATGTTTCTGGATGAGATTAAATTTGAATCAGTAAACTGAGTAAAGCAGTTGTCCTTCTCAATGTGTGTGGGCCTCATCTAATCCCTTGAAAGCTAGAAACAAGAAAAGGCTGAGTTAGAAAGCCTTCTCCCTCTAGTATTCTATGCTGTACTTTCTTGACGTATGTAGAATTTATGAGGGCAAGTATCTTGGTACTATAAATATAATAACCACCACATAAAAAAACTGCCTTGCTATTTTCTTAAAACGCCTAAGGAAAAAAATCATCAAAAAAACAGAAGTAGGCATACTATAATCTAACTGTGGAAACATCTACTTAAATTAAAAATGAAGTGAAAGGAAGGTACACAAAGAAAAATCTATACAAAAAAAAATAATAACTCCAGGAACCTGATATTTGATCTGGAGAAGGATGGTAACAGCATCTAAGTTTAACTGAAAAGAATTGCATTGCACCAAACTGTTTCAAGAGCACATCCAATCATGTGTTGTGTGAAGAAAGCTCTTTATAAAGCCAATTTATATAAGAATGCTTGAGATATTTTGTGTGATGCACATAGGCTCGCCTCCTAGAGGAAAAAAAGAGACAACATAAAATGCAGAAATATTATTCTAATTTCAAAAAACTATGAATTGAAACCAATAATTCTACCTTGCCTAAGCATATTTCTTCTATTTTGTTTCTTTGTTTCTTCTTTTTTATCTCTCATTAATATTTAGCCCTAAATATATCAAGAAAATAATCACTATTATTTGTCATTTGGATCCAAAGAAGACTTTTACAGATAATTTTGTATTTGAATAAATAAGCCATAGAAGTAACAATAAAGGCATAGAGAAAAACAACAATATTAGAAATTTTAAAATAAATTTAACCATTAACCATTGCAAACCTTTTTATAACAAGTAAATGTTGGTGTACAAACATTATAATAGCTGAAAGTACTGTTACATCTCCTTTTAGCAAAACAGTGAGGTACAGATTCTTAATGCACAACATTGCCTAATGAAGTCTTTTCTATTTAATATTTCACTGGATGAAATTATCCTATTCTCTGTTGTCCTTGTTAAGATAAGCAAAGAGAAAAATCAAAGACTTCTTTTCTTACATCTTAAACAATAAAGTCATTATTTTGGTTTGTGTCACCCTATACATTTTGACAATTGGTTGTGGGGAGAGACAAATTAGGTTAATAGTTTCAAGCTTAAATTTGGCACTTTGCAAACTGCCAAACATTTTTTCATTTTTATCTCCTTTTCCCTTTACAAAGTTCATTATAATTATATAGAAATATTACTATATAATAAAAATTTTTCCTTGGGGATATCACCATGGAAGAATACAAGAAAAACATTAAAGATAGGAAAGATCTTGTTAGTTTCTGATTCAATGCCCAAAGCTATCTTATGTTAAGGTCTACAAAAGAATAAATGTCTTACATCTCTGGTTGTATTCATTTCTAAATTTTTTAATCTTCATTTTTATTATGGAAGCATACTATGTCAGTTAAATCCTCTGAAGCTAGAGCCTGGGCCACTTACTATTTGTATGATCCTAGGCAATTTTGGTAAGAACTTGGAGTTAGTTATAGCATCTGTAAAATGGACATTAAAATAGCACTTTCCTCATAAGGCTATTGTAAAGCAAAATAACATGTAGATTATTTAAAAGATGTTGAGCATTAAGTATTTAGTAAATATAACATGTTTTTATTTCTTATACTGACATGGAGGGAATATTAGTCTGAATCCAAATTATCCTAGTTTTCAATCACTATTTCTATATTCAGTACATATTGAGAATTGTGTATGTTTGGAACTAGAGGTATAATGATGAAGAAGCCCAGTAACTCTTTTGAAGAGCTACTTAGTGGAGAGAGTGGGATAAACATAAACATTTGCAGTTAAAGATTATGAAAGCTATAATAAAGTATGCATAGAATTCAATAGGCACACCCCAAATGGAGTGGACAGTTCTAAATGCAGAGAAGGAAAACTCTTCATGGGAACATTTATTTAGGATTTGGAAGAGGAATACTGCTTGTCAGCAAACACAGGTGGAGTAAGAGACATTTTAGATGTATAGAAGAGCATGATTAGGAGTATGGAGGTATGAAACAGCATACCATGCTCATTATCTATAAATTATTCCATAAGGCTAGAGTAGAGGAAAAAGTGTTTAGAGTCTGGGATGGGATGAGGGAGAGGCTGGGAAAAAAGACTTGTGGTCATTGAAATACTCATACGGATTTTACATTAGAAATATTATTTGCCATCAATGTGTAGGATGAAATGCAATATTATGAAACCTTGGGCAAAAGAACAATTCATAGGCTGTTGTTATAAGTGAGAGATGATAAATTCATGAACTCACACAACAGCATTGAAGATGAAGGGAAAGAAATGATTATGGTAAGACAGAGGGAGTCAAGTTATGCAAGTTTTTTGGGTCACAATAATAAAAAAAAAACTCACAGAATTAAAGAGAAAATGAAATGAGAGAAATAACTTAAATAAAATTGCTGTATAAGAAAGCTCTATATGATTTACAGTTGTTATCCATTTTTAAAGATATTTAATCAGGATCTTTAATATTATTATTAATACAGTATGTTGTCCTAAAAAATGTAACAGTTTTCTGCTTTTAAAGTTCAAAATGTTAAGTTTTTAAACTGTATTTGTTAATATAACCTTTAAATATGTCTGGAGACTGTCCTAATAATCCTAGTATTTGAGAGGAACATATGCCACAGTGATATCCTTCCATAGAATTCAAATTTTGTGTTGTAACATTGGGTCAGATTGACCAAACTTTAAATTTTCATCAGAAGATACACTGTGTGTATACACACACACACACACACTCACACACAATTGGGGCAAACATATGTAATTCTTGAGGAAGTAAAGTTGCAAATAGATTTTATAGTGTTTTGGCTATTTAAAAAAAAGCATAGGTTTAATTATATAATTAATAAAGAATAAAATTGAAGATGTAATTCAAAATATACTTACATGGTATGCATTTTTGAACTGAGGCTCAACTTGTCTTCATATGCACAGGTGACTATGAAATAGAAAATTAAATGTTAAGTGATAATCATTCTTTTCACAGAGCCAACCTAAGGTCTTTGGTGACCAAAGTCCTATAAACCTTAACAAACAATTGCCCTACTCGCATCCTAGGTCTTTCACTCATTTGTTGTTGGAGGAATCCAGCCATGCCTGGCATGAGTTTAAAAGCATTCAGAGATCTCGTTTTCTCATATGCCACGTTTTGGGGCCATTTATCCACTGACATTAGGTCTGCCACATCTGTTCATGCATTTAAATGAAAGTTAAAGAACTTCCTTTTTGATCAAGTTTTAGTGTTTTCATAATTTATATGCACCACACTATTCTAGAAGTGTTTGTTCAGAGCAATTTTCTCTGTTTTATCTGTCATTGGTGTTTTTATGCCTTTTATTTCTCAGCCTTTAAGATGCGAAGGGAATAAAAACAGCTTTCTAAATAAAGATTGATTGTTCAGTAACAGTTACCCAATAAGCCAGTCTTCATACGAGACTAAAAAAATACTATATATGTTAGTTTAAATGATAAAATGGCAGATGTCTTAATTTATTGGGGTATAGAGAAAGCAATATCCCCACCATATACACGTTAAAGTTAAATTGATAATTTTTCTGAGAAAAATATTTTGACAAATGCCTTCTTCAAATGGCTAAAAATATCTGTATACAATGTTGTTTTAATACGGGCATTTTTTAATCATAGACTTTGATTATCTCCTACTGAGAAGAATGTCTCTTGTTGGGATTGAATGAAGTCATTCTTAATCATGTCCACAAGTCAAAAGTTTCTCTTAATTAAATTTCCTTTCTTGTCTTAATCTCCAACAACTTCTCTAATGCCTTTTCAGGCTCTTGGGAGAAAGTGGAATGTTTAGAAGGAAAGCTACTGGCCTCTTCTATACAAACAGGTTTGTTGGATTTATATTCACCTTACCTCATTAAAAAATATGATGTGCACCAAAGGAGCTGAATTTTTCTATTGCTCCTTAATGTAGAAGGGAACTTATGCCCATAAAATAATAATTCAAAACATCTTTTAAAACTTGAAGTAAAACATGATGCTACTTAGTGAAGCATAAGGAAGCACAGAATTAAAATAATGTAAATATAGTGGAAATAGAATTACATTAATTACCATCTGAAGAAATATAATGTGTCCCAGAAATACTATGAGGAAAAAGCTCCTGCTATTAGATACACAAATATATGTGAGCTATATAACAAGAATCTCCCTTCCTCCCCTGCCCCATGTGGTCCTTCCTGGACCCTGGATTGTAGAAGTGGGGTGCAGAGAGCTTTCATTTTGCTTCTGTCAGGCCTCCCAGGGAGTTCGTAGGTCTAGGTCACAATTCATACTAGAATTTGTTTTTTAGCTTGAATAGTATACATTTGTGTTCTCTACCCCAAGTGGCACTGGCTCAGGGCTTCAGTTCCTATCTGAACTCATTTAATATCTCCCTAAGCCTCTAAGCCTTACATATGTGGGGAGAATAAGTACTCTTAATGGGACTTCAGTGTGAAACAATCTGGGGGATATTCTTTCTTAGATTGTCTTGCCTGAAGATTTCATAAATTCAATTGGGAATAGAGTTAACATGATAAGTCAGAGCTAGAATCCAATGTCAGATTCTCTGTTCAGAATGAACAGCCACATGCTCCCCATATACTCCCTGTGTTAGAGGATTTCTATTTATTTTTAGAGATGATTTTCATTTGAGCACTATTTAAATCCATATATTCTTAATATTTTTCACCAATTTCCTTCAATATAATCATCACATGTGGAGATATAATTAAAAACTCTCTAAAGAAAAAATACTATTTATCCTAGTGTCATTTTATGCAAATTATTTTATGCAAATTCTTATTTAATGAGAAATATAGTAGAGAGAAAGAGAGAAAGGGTAATGTAATATTCATAGAAGTACTTGTTCCTTTTGTCTTTTGAATGGAAATTATACATTATACACTTCAAGGTGTATATAGTTAAATGTATCTATAGCTCATATTGTGTGTACTCTAACAAAAACTTTCCATAAGTTACTTTTCCATGTTTTCTACACATATTTCCTTATATCATTCCCAAATTATTTCTGGAATTCATGATTCTATTAAAATGTTAGATTATGACACTCCTCTGGATAAACTTCCCAGGAGCTTTCTTCTTCTTCTTCTTCTTCTTCTTCTTCTTTTTTTTTTTATTAAGACAGAGTCTCGCTTTGTTGCCCAGGCTAGAGTGAGTGCTGTGGCGTCAGTCTAGCTCACACCAACGTCAAACTCCTGGGCTCAAGCAATCCTGCTGCCTCAGCCTCCCGAGTAACTGGGACTACATGCATGTGCCGCCATGCCCGGCTAAATTTTTCTATATATATTAGTTGGCCAATTAATTTCTTTCTATTTATAGTAGAGACAGGGTCTTGCTCTTGCTCAGGCTGGTTTTGAACTCCTGACCTTGAGCAATCCGCCTGCCTCGGCCTCCCAGAGTGCTAGGATTACAGGCGTGCAGGAGCTTTTTATTCAGGAGTAAATGCTGGAGTTCTTACTTTGGCCTTCAAGACCCTACAGTATCTAGCCCCCATCATGTCTCTGAACACATCATTTGCTACTTTCATTCTTACTAGCTCTCATCAAGACAGCCTGTTCTCTGTGCAGCTCTTTGAACACACCAAACTCACTTTTGACTTAGCGTCTTCTCATTGGCTGTTACCTCTGCCAAAACACCCTTCTCCCAGATATTCACATTATTAACATTGGAAGTTTCCTTCCAGTTTTTGTTCCAATGTGCTCTTCTCCACAAAAAAAAGAGTTTTATCTTGACTGCCCTATTTAAAAGTGCAGCCTGCTTCCTTTTACCCTCTCACTGATTTGGATTGCTGATGCTGCACATCAGCATATTGTCATCCCAAATTGTATCACTAGGTATATCTAATTCTGCTTTTCTGAGCCATTTCAATATACTTATTTCACTTAGACCAAAGATAGAGTGCATCTATGGCTAAACCAGGTTCTTCCATCCAACAAATAGTGGAGATCTTTCCTGAGTCCTCAGAATGGGGTAAGTCTCAGTGCTCTGATATTATAGTACCTTCTATTTTATCTTTTTGGGCCCTTCATTAATTGTTCCTTTGATATCTCGCTAGGAAAGTATAGATTTTCAAATTCATGATTGTCAACAAAATCCAAAATAAGCCTTCTTTTGTCACTTATAGCTGAATTAAACATAAACATATAGATGAAATAAACATTCCCTATTCTTTTAGTTGTAGAAATTTTAATATTGTCAATCAAGGTAAATTAGCTTCTTCCAGGTAACAATAGTGACTTTTAGGATGATTCTGATTCTCTCCTATTCCTTTCTCTCTTTTCTACAAAGGCCATCTAATTCCAAGATGGGGTGGGGAGGTGACCTTAAGGGGAGAGAGTTTGCTTTTGGGCTATTTTCTGTTCTCACTAATTTCAGCCACAGTGTGGCTTATTCTATCTGTGCTACCATATTGCCAATTACTGCTCCTGTTGCATGGCCATGTTTTTTATTATTTAAACAAACTTTTAATTTTTGAACAATTTTAGACTTACATAAAAGTTGCAACTATAATAGAGAGAGTTCCCATATACCCCATTCCCAATTCCCCCTAATAACATCTTATGTTAGTATGGTACATTGGTCACAACTAATGAACCAAAATTGATACATTATGATATGATCAACTACTCTCTATGTTTGTTTCAGATTTCATTTATTTTTCCCAAATATCCTTTTTATGATACAGAATTTTATCTAGGAAAATACTTTGCCTGTAATTGTTATGTCTCCTTCGGCTCCTCTGGACTGTGACAGTTTTTTTTGTTGTTGTTGTTTTGTTTACTTTCCTTGTTTTTGATGACCTTGAGAGTTTGGGGGAGTACTAATCAGATATTTAATAGAATGTCTCTTATTCAAAGTTTGTCTGATTACTTTTTCATTGTTAGACCACGCGTATGGGTTTTGGAGAAGAAGACCACAGCATATCATATAAAAGGCACATGCAGTGAGCATGATTTACCATTGATTATGTTAATGTTGATCACTTGTTGATCTAAGGTAATGTTTGCCAGATTTCTCTGCTGTAAACCTGTTGCCTTAGCCTAAGAATAGAGAAAATAAGACTGTTTTCTTGTTAAGAAAGTTGTTATAGAATATTGAGGAATATTATTAATAGAGGGAAAGGAGGAAAAGAAAAATTAGTTGTGGATATAATGTTCCTTCTCTTTCTGAACTCTATTGTACTCTATTTATATATTTCTATTTTATACCAATATCACATTGTCTTTATAATGTAGCTTTTCTAGAATTTGTAGAAATTCTAGATATCAGGTAATATAAATCAATTAGTTTTGTTATTCTTTTTCAACATTGCAATGGCCATTCAATGTCCTTTGCCTTGTCCTATAAGTTTAGGATGATTTTGCCTGTTTATATAAAAACACTTGATAGAATTAGGATTGGGATTTCATTGAATCTGTAAATCAATTTAGATAGACCTGACATTCTAACAATATTGAGTCTTCCAGTATTTTAATACATTGTATTTATTTATTAAGATTTTCTTTAATTCACATTTTTCAATATAGGTATATTGTGCCCCTCTTGTGAAGTAATTTCTAGTATTTTATGTTTTCTATATTGTTATGAAAAAAATCATTTTTTAGATTGCAAACTGTATAAGTATTCTATTTTTTAGTTCTAGAATTTCTATTGGTTCTCTCTTTATAGATTGTATTTCTCTAATGTATGATTGTTTCATTGGTTCCCTTATGATCACTCTTTAAGTAATTCAGCATATTTAAAATAGCTGTTTTAACAACTGTGAGTGTTAAATATAATATTAAGGCACTAATGGCTTGTGTTTCTATTGACTAACATTTAAAAAATTATGGGTCATGCTTTTCTGCCAATTTACATGTCTGAATTATATATTTTTTTCTTTATAGGGTATTAATTTTATTTTGGCAAGCAGTTATGTGACTGTTGATTCTTGTTGATTCTGTTTAGTCTTGGTTTTAATCTTTGTTAAGGTAGGTTGATTTTGATTTTGTCCTTAGACAATGTTACTTTTATTCCCAAAGTATGTCTTTTCTGACTCTCAATTGAATATCTGGAATCTTCAGCAAAGTGTCTCCTCTCTGAATAGGCCAGAATTGCAATATTTTCCATCTTTGTGTGATTTCTGTTATCTCCACTCAATCTCAGTCCAGCCAAGTCTATCCAAGTATTTTTTTGAGCATTGCACAACAGGGCGGTCAGTCAAAAACCACTCTTGGGCCCCCCACAGTTTTCTGGGACCTCCTCTGTTCAATTTTCTCCTTTCTAGGAATCTGCCCTGAAAATTCCATCCACTTCAGCTATATAGGGTTTTAATTTCTGCTTCCACAGCTCAGCAAAGATCACTGGTGCTTTATTTCCTTAAGACAAGAGGGGAAAGTACCCCTGTTCAGAGTGCTGTTGTGTGTCTTCTAGCGAGGATTACAGTCCTGCTTTGCCTATTGTCCAGCACAGAAAAATAATTTCTTTATATATTTTGTCCAAGTTTACAGTTATTTACAGTGGAAGGGTAAGTCAGGTGCCAGTTATTCATTGATGGATGGATACTTAATTGCCACATAAATATATTTTTTATTATTATTTCAATGATGGAAAATTTTGACTAGTTAAAAGTAAATTTGTATCACTGTTAATTTATCACTCTAAAACTTTTATAGCATTCAATATTTTCTGGCATATTTGTGCCGTTGCACAAGTTTTGAAAAGCTCTGGTTTATAGTATGAAATTTATGCTCCTTTTAAAAAAAATTTGTTCTTAATATTCTAAGACAAAATTTAGAATCCTAAACAATTATATTTTGCAACTATCTAAATCCCGGAGAAAATGGTCACCTCTTACTGCATAAAAGTTACTGAAAAGGCGAGTATGTTTTTCAAGATTATTTTGGAACTTTTACCCAGGAAATCAAAACTATTTCTTTTTTTATATTTTGGGGTATACCCTTTTGTTGGATAATAAGCATCACCTCAAACTCTAATTTAAATGCAGAAAAGAACATACAGCCAAAAATATTACTGAGAAAGAAAAAAACATAAGAAAATAAATCAAAATATTATCCACTAAATCAATCACTTCTCTAGATTCATATTCCTTGAGTAGAGACCATTATTTATCTGAGAGTCATGTTAATTATTCTTATAATCCTGGACTATAATTTAGGAATACATTTCTTTGTGCAATTCTCTGCTTTAAACAGTAGGAAAAAAATGAAACTGGGAAAATAAAGTTAATTTAATATCTGTCATGAAAACTTCCATCTCACCGCTTGGGATAATTTTACAATGAGAAGGGAGAAATCTAATGATTCAGTTAATTAAGCAACAAGAACAGAAAATTCTGAAAAAAGAATAAAAGTTCTTATAGTATTACAATTTTAAAAGGTTAGTGTTTTATCCCATAGCAAAGACCATGCTGATTGAACTATAAAACAAGAGCACCTTGGTCCTATGATGATATACCTCTCCTCTCTCACCAATTTCATTTTGTGTTATGTGATTATTTCTGAAAACATATTAGGTTCTGACATGGCTTTTTCCTGATAAAAAATTTAAGAAAAATGAGTTTTGGTTGACTTTCTTTTCTAAGTATGATTTTCTAATATCAGTTTTAAGAAACGGAGTGTTATAATATCACACAATAAAAGGAAATAAAATTCCTAATGTTGACACTTTGCACCTAATTCACCATATCTGAGGTAAATGTGGTATAACCTTTATATGTTTTGATGATGCATTATTTTTTATAGAGGTGAAAAGGTTGCCTGACTTTCCAATCTGATATTGACAATCTTCCTGCTATAATTCATATTACTAGGGTTTTGAAAAGATAAAGATACAAATTTCATCAGAATGTTTAACAAGCTAGGCTCCAATTTATTTTTGCTTTTATTACAAGGCCACTTCAAAGAATAACTAACATACAGTGTGTTGACTACCAACGACAGTTTTATGAGGTTCTATAGGTCAGTGAAGTTCATTGCATTTTGATATGAAATGAATCATTATATAATTATTACATATGACCTTACATTACTAATATATTTGTTAATACTTTTATATGATAATAATAAGCCATAAATCACATGAGCAAGCAAATTCACTGAAATAAGACTTATTGTTTATTAGGGATGTAAAGAGAAAATTAATAAAATAAAATAATAATCACAAATGAACTATCCAGTTTACCTATAAAGTAAGACAAAATAGGATCTTTTTATACATG
The DNA here is from genome assembly GCA_008750895.1 of Mirza zaza. NCBI lineage: Eukaryota > Metazoa > Chordata > Mammalia > Primates > Cheirogaleidae > Mirza > Mirza zaza. The sequence goes on from VSMD01056603.1 coordinate 11,433, forward strand.
TTGAACCTTAGATCATGGTCATTACATATTTATGGAAGCCTACTGAATCTTTTAGGCTTACAAGGATTTATACTAGGAGGCATTTATTTGTCTCCTTCACCAAAAGTCAAGGCTAAACAGTCTTTGGATTGTAAGGTACTTCAGTAATGCCATCTGAGACTCAATGTTGTTCTGCCATCCTGGCCTGCTCTTATCTGTGTGTGGCTTTCATACCTGTAGAATTAAGGTTGATGATGCACTTCCAGATATTACGTTTGCTTTTAAAGCAGGTAGAAGAGTGAAGAGGGTAAGAACTTATGGTGAAGTTGTCATTCCATCCCATTAGCAAACATTCCCAGAAGCAGCTCTATCTAAGAACTTATGTTTTCATTTCATAGCTAAAAGTGGGTCATATGTCCACTCCTAACTGCAGGAGAGTCTGAAAAGGTGAATATTTACTATGTCCACCTAAATAGAGAAAAGCAAGAGAGAAAATTCTGGTGTCTAGTGGTGGGATAGCAATATTACAATTACAAACCACAATATTATGACTTCTTAAACTTGAGCCACCTATTCCCAGAACTAAAAGTTGGAAAACAGTTGATATACTTAGGTCCCTCTGTTCAACTTCACATCTGGCAGAATAATTTCTTTTATGAAGAAATTTGGTTTGGAGATGAGGATTTTGTTTTTTTCTTGGAGAAGATGAGTGTATATAAGGGATATATAATTTGAACACAGATGGAGGCAGGGTAAATTACTCTGCATAAGAGAAAGTTTTTGAGGAAAGGTTCACACTCCAATCTATGAAAAAGATGACCTCTTCAAAACTTGAGAAAAGTTATTAAATTTAGAAAATGTTCGTTAAAACTTAATTTTTTGAAAATTATGGAAGGGCTGCATTTTGCAGACTGTCTAATGCTAGGGAAAAGTAGATGGAGCATGTAAAATGTAAGAGCTATAGAAAGGGTACTGGAAGAAATCAGCCTGCAGTACTTATGTTATAGAGAGAACTCCGTGCTGTCTCCAAGACATAGTTTCCTGAAAGTTTATGTAGATTCTCAGATCAGGGAAATCTATGCTGACATACAGGCTACATACGGAAGACCTGAGCTACTAAACAACTAACAAATAAGAATATTCGCTGAAATTCATTTGTATGTAACTATGTAATTAATAAATAAGAATGTGTGTGTGATATGAATACGTTTGATGCTAAAGTTTTCTTTTCAATTTGTCATCATGATGTTGAAAGTTAAAAGGGCAGACTTCTCCAGAGGGAATACTCTCAGTTATTTCTTTATTACATGTTATCAAATGATTTAAATTGAAAGTAAACTTTTCATTAATTCCTTTTTAAACAAGTTTTCCTGGTTTTTCCTCCCAGTAGGATTGTGGATTCCTACATAGGCACTATTTAAATTGTTGCATAGTATCTAACATATGTTTGTATAATAATTTGTATCTTTTGTTCATAGATGTTAGATTCTTTCCAACTTTTTAGGATAAGAAATTGTACTGTAGTGACATATATCTTTTTGTACTAATGTGATCGTTCTCTTTAAGGAAATACTCCTGAGGAGAGATTAATTACAGGATCAAAAAATACATGTAAGCCAGGCACAGTGGCTCACACCTGTAATCCCAGCGCTTTGGGAGGTCAAGGCAGGAGGATCACTTAAGGCCAAGTAGTTTGAAGCTGCGGTGTGAGCTATGATCATGTCACTATACTCTAGCTTGGGTGACAGAGTGAGACCTTGTCTTTTAAGAAAAGAATAAAACAAAGCAAATGAAGTTTATGTTTTGAGACAAGTTGCTAAGTTGCTAAAATATCTATCAGAAAGATTATACTAATTTACCTTTGTGCTAACAAATTTTATTCACCATTGTTTAAATATTAGTAACAAAATATATCTTTTCCTGTGTGATGCCTAAATTCATGGAATTTTAGGAGCTTCCTATCCTTTGCCCATGTTTATCATATTTATAAAGTTCATAATTTATTTGTGAAAAGCCTATGTATGAGTATTTAAAATTTTTTCTTTAATATGGATATGTATATAGCCATTTTTTACTACTTTGTTATTTTTATTTTAATTTTGTTTATTGTATTTATTGTGCTAGAGTCTTCTCATGTTAGATTGTTAAATCTATCAATGTTCAACTACATTGTTTGTGGTTTTGTTTTAAAGTTTTTACTATCTGTTGACACAAATATGCTCAACAGCATTTTCTTTTGATGTTGTGATAGCATTATTTTCATTTTTTATTAATATGAAATTTATTTTTAACTAAACAATGAACTGGGACTCTAGCTTTTATTTTCAAAATTGCTAGCTTGTTGCCTTAACAGCCCTTATTAAAATGATCATATCCTTAAAGATTTTAAATATACTTCCATTGTATACAAGATATCTGTGAAAACTTCTGTTTATTTCCAAGCTCTCTATTCTTTTCATTTAATATGCATCATGAGTGGCCCAAGTAATTTTCATTATTAGCAAAGAATTGGTCTCCTGTGTATGAGTAACAATTAAAGTATATTATACAGTATATATTTAATTATACAATTAAAGTCTATTTTATTACAAGATGGTTATAGTAGTTCAAAGCAAGGACACTCATACCATCATCTCTATTTAGTCCTAATGTGAAATTACTTAATATTAGAATTCGAATCCTAATATTAGGAGTGTAGCAGTGGAGGCCTAGTCGAACTGGGTCTCCAACACGGAGTTTCATGGGGAAAGTAAGAGAGTTAAACCATACCTTCTATTCAAATAACCTCTAATCTTGAAAGAAGTCTATTATTTGAAGTTTCCTGCCTCAATTTAAAAAAGCAGAGTTCTTTTTTTCCAAGTTGTATATTCTCCAAGACTGTTATATCACAACTGGGAATGTTCTTTATTTCTTGACATTTTAAAAGTCTTTCTCATGATATCAAAATATCACAAAGTTTAAGACTTGTGTTCACATTTTCTTTTACATGTACATACATACATATTTGACACTTTTAAACAATCTATTAGGGCAAAACAATGCCAAAGAGAACTTTTTTAGACCTCATTTGTATAATCTTCCCATATGTTTCTATTTAGATCCACACAATTTGATTATATTAGTGTACTAGTGTTGCTTCTTTTTAAAGGGCTTTTATATAATCATTCATTTATTCTTCCAACAGAATTTGAAAATATATTCTTCCAAGAGAAAACAAAAAGCCCTATCTCTGTTTTAGATAAGTTGGTTTAATTTTAGTGTTAAATTTTAGGGAACTTAAAAGATTGGGAATTTTTATAAGATTGAGTCTTCTCCAGCAAAAACCATATCTGTATATTAAAAAACAATTTTACATATCTCAGCAAAGTTATACAGTTTCTACCCCATATCAGTCTATATAAGTCTTGTTAAGTGTATAACTAAGAATTTATTTTTGAACTTCTCTTTTTAATGGCTATTTTCTTATTTATATGTCTATATATTTCTATTAACATATGATTATTTTTGTGGAAAAATATATTAGAATTCTGTATTTTTTTTCTTAAGATGGTTAGTATTTTAACCAATCTTTTCATTTTCAATATTTTTTCAGTTGATTCTGTAATGATTTTCATGTAAATATATTATCTACATATGATTATATTTTCCCTTTTTCTATCCCATATTAATACCTTTTGTTTTTTCCTTTAATTATATTGTTCAACAACTCTGATGGATTGTTATTTAATGGTGAAAATAGTAGCAACATTGTTTCATTACCACTTTCTAGTGTTTTATAGGTAAACATAAGCTGGTTTCCATTTAGGATATATCTACCTACTCTTCTATTACTTAAAAATGTTTTAATGAGTAGTGTTGGATTTATTAAGTTCCCTTTCAACTTATTGTTGCTGTTAACCTGATCATGATTTTTTAATTTGTATTTATTTTACATAACTGAAGATGAGAATTTTTTCATGTATTTAAAAACAAATTTGTAATTCATTTTCTGTGAGCATTCTGTTGATACTCTTATTTTCATAATCTGGCTTTTTGCCTTTTATTGATTTCAAAAAACTCTTTAATACTAGAAAATTTAGAAAGTATTTTTCCTACTTTTACATATAACTTTGACTTGGGACTAAATGTCTTTCATTAAGTGTGCTAGCTTTCATTTCACTCTTGTCTTTTAACTATGTAATCCAATCTTCTCCAGTTTGCTTGCAAAAGGCAAACATTTATTATACAAATTTGTCATTTCTTTCCTGGTATTTACAGGTGGTTTTTAAATCTATTTTTTCTGGGGTTTTTTGATAAATTTTTGATATAATTTATGTTATGATTTTGTGTCTATGCATTTTTGTATGTGGACAAGTATCGGGCAATGTTTTTGCCTCCACATAGTATAGCTGAAGCTCATTAATTCCCTCTTTCCTTGTTTATATTTATTTGGTTTCCTTGGGCTTTGATTTTAAAAAGGCTTAATGATTTAGTTTTACTTTAATGTTTATGGCTTCTCTTAAGTTGGGAGGGAGAAATTTTGCCTTTGTCATGCTGGAATCTGAGAGGTTTCTTTCTCAATTTTTTTTCTGATTTTCTTGAATGTCTGTTATTTGCACTTGCTGTGGAGTTTGTTCTCTTGCATAGAAAAGTGTTTCTTTGCTATTGGTTAATTCCAAATTAGGAAGGGATGGAACCTTTGTTGAGAAGCTGAGTTAAATATTTACTCTTCAGCTTGTTGGATTTTATGGGTCAATTTATATTTCCTACCTTACAGTTATTTTTGATTAGAGCTGAAAATTACATTTTTCTGTATACATTATCTTTCCTGTAAGGAATCCTCACTATGGGAGACAAATAATGCTGGCTGATAAAGCCTTATTATGCCATCATTACCACCCCCACTGCCAAACCTCCCCCTACCCTCCCCAAGGGACTATGGTCTCCTAGAAACTAGAAACTTGCCTTTTGTCACCATGTCAAGCTATATCTGGTGCTCACTACTTATTGTGCTTTGTGCTTGAGAGGCAGAATGTTTTATATTGACTCCTAATGTCCCTTTTAATTTGATCAATAATGTATATTTGTTGGCTGATATTGCTACATTATCCTTTTGAGATTTTCTCCCTCCCTCCCTCCTTCTCTCTCTCTCTCTCTCCTAGAGTTTCTACTCTCACTATGGTAGAATAACCTAGTTATTTCCCTCAGGAAACTGTATCACTTTACTAGAAATGGCCTGACTTCCCAGTAGGCTTCAAGAATGACAAACCCTCATAGAAATAAACTTTCTGGGTACTAGTGTATTTCATCACATAAAAATGTTTTTCACTGCAACTACAGAGCTGGGATCAAAGGGACAATCTAATACAGCAAGAACTGTCAGATATCAATGGATCAACAGCTCTCTACATAAGTTGGAAGAAATTCATATTTCTAACCTATTACTCTCCGCTAAATGTCTATTGTAAGAAAAAATATAAGATGCTTTGAAAGAGGGAAGAAAAAGCCTAATGGGTGAAACATGATGAGTTACAAGGAAGGAATATCAGAACTGATAAAAGGAATTTTTAAAAAAGTTAGAAATGTCTAAAAAATAACCTACAAAATGAAAAACTTTCTTGTTATAATTTTATGATCAATAGTTATATAATACCAACCACAACTCTATGCTATATGGAGATTGAACCCATACTAACTTTAAGAATATGCCTTATTTCAAATCTATGAAAATAACAGACAAGAGATATGCTTATGGTTTGAATCCCACTTATCCTCCTCTGTTGATTATTAGCCTAGACATGACTGCAATTTCAGGTGAGGCTGGAAGGGAAGAAGTTTTCTGAAATAAGCAAGTCTTATATTTCTCCTGCTCTCCTACCTCAAATATAGTCAAGGACTAGGAAATAACATTAAATTGAAGAAAGTTTTAATTTCTATTAGTTATCTCCTACTTAAGGAACCCTTCCCTAAATAACCATTATTAGAAGATATCCTATCATTCCACATTCTCTGTAATAGCCAATAAAACCTTCATTTGGTGCATGGATTACAGTCTTCAACCCTTTAATGCAATGATTTGTTGCTGTTGCAATTATCACAAATGAGACTTTAAGGCTTTGAGATCACTGAGCTTTTGTCAGTTTCATATCTGAATTTGCTTGCCTTTCTAACTGTGGGCTTACAATAACTATTGAATGAAGGAGAAAACACAGAGTTGACTGCTCTACTCTTGAAAACCCAGAAAGAAGCACCCAAGTTACAGCTGAACAAACATGCCAGTAAATATTGTGCGGTAAATATTCGGTGTTTTCACTACCTCTGGCATGCATTGCTCTCCTTCTGGCTAACCCCTTGATTACCCTCAGATGAATCTCTTCTCCCCATCTCTGTGTGACCTGGGAGGTGCTGTCATTGAAGATTCTCTGTCCTCACACAAAAACAGAGGTAGACACAAGGATAAAGAAAGATAAAATAAGTGCACATAAAAGAGTCAATTAGCCCCAGCTACCTGGAACCCTGAGGCTGGCTCTCTTTTTGAACACAGTTCTTTTTTTTTTTTTAATATATTTATTTATTTTTTTTTTTCCCAAATTCTGTGGGTACAAATATTGTTAGGGTTACATATCTTGCCCCTGCCCCCTTCCCCATCCCGCTCTGCCAGAACTTCAAGTGTGTCCAGTCTTCAAGTGGTGCGCCCTGCACCCACCATGAAAGTGCGCAGCCTTCCCCCTTTCCCCCCTTCCACCTGTTCACCTCCCATTAACAAAATTTTTTTTTTTTTTTAGACATTTTGGTTACAGTGTGTTTATTTGCCTCTCCCTAAAAAGGGATAAGCTGCCTCTTTGATTATGTGAGTCAGGCCCATATCCTTCCAATAAGTTTCTTTTTAGCCAAGTTACACTGAGTTGATTTCTATTGTTTGCAACAAAAGTATCTCAATTTACATAGGAGGAGATGTACTTAGTCTTAATTTAACACAAAGAAAAGTTATTCCATTTATCAGTAGCTTGACTAAAAGGCTAGAGAGGAATTAAAAAAGGAAACAAAGAGAATGTGAATAATTTTTCAGTGTCATCTGAGTCAGTTATTCACAGTATTACTTAGTTTTTTACTAGTAGTGCAGTCCCAAATATCAGATTATACTCATCATTCAACTGTAATTATTAAGATGTACTTTCTTCTAAGGCTCAATTACTTTCAATTAAATTGAAAACAATATTACATCCCATGTGGTTCGTTGGGAGGATTACGAAAGATCGTGTAAAACACATAAACTGACAATTTTTTAAAAAACGCGCTTAGCACACACTGAGGCCTCCGTTTAAGCTATTATTATAAGAAGAGGCAATATTTCAGGCCCTTGGCATACTTTCACTTTGCCTCCTATATCTTTTTGCTTTAGTAACTCTTCCTTTCAAGAAGTATTGCTATTTGATTGATCAGAGTCTACAGCATTAATTGAGGCTATATATTCTCTGGCGAGACAAATCTCTGCTTTAAAATGTGATGTGATGTTCATCTGAGATTTTCGCAGTCTTCCTGTACCTCCATCTGCTGCCAGAAGGTAAGTGACTCGAAAAGAGTCTGCCAACTTCATCATATTAAAGAAAGGGTAAAAGTGGGAAGCAAGAAGACCTGTTTAAATCTAGTAGTCTCACCAGAGATTCTTAAAATTCGGAGAATCACCTGAAGGGTTTGCTTCAATACAGGTGGCTGAGTTCTTACCCCAGTGTTTCAGATTCAATGAGTCTGAGAATTTGCATTTCTAATAGGTTGCTAGGCAGTAGTGACCCTTGCTTGCCCAGAGATGCCTTAAAGATCTCTGAACCTTTGAAAACTACTGATGCCATTTATCAGAAATTTGTCTTGGATCTTACAAGGTATTTGCCAAGATAGAAAGAAATTGACAAATGTTTATTTTATTTTCATATTTGATTATTTATTCATATACATATTCTCTGTGAAGCCATGGCAAGAAGTTAGAGTGAACAAACGTGCTACCAAATACTAAAATGACTAATCAAAAACATTACATATGAAAATGTGCTACTATATTTTATTGTATCTAAGATGCCATGCTTGAAACATACATCATTATTTAGGTACCACAAAGGAAAATTTTTCTGCCAATTAAGCTATGATACAAATGCTTTTAAAGAAAATCTTATAGTTTTTATTTTAGTCTTGTTAAAAGAATAGCTTTGGGCTTACTTAAGCTCATATTTTTATCATATATCATTCTCACTCAAACATAAAAAGCAAAACTAAAGTGAAATAATTATATAAGATGTTCTTAAAACTCTTCACATTTAGAGTTTGATCTTCAATTCACTTTTCCATTCACATTTCAAGTAAAGTTGAAATCTTTCCCACAGGATGTTCCCCCTGTGTGCCATCAAGAGCACTGGAACCCATCCCCATGGTAGGGGCTGCAGCAGTGATGCAGCATTTCTTAAAGGAGTGGTCCACTATTTTCTGAAGTATTTATTATTGGGTATTGACACCCATTGTGAAAGTTTTCTATTGAGGCTCTCACTATAAATCATTAATTGACTTTATAATAACAACCAGGAATCACATTCTTTCTTCAAGTGGTACATAAGTGCTTTGTTAACTAAAACATGAAGAGGTTGCAGTGATCTCTTAATGCTACCATGAAAAAGAACTAAGTTTCGACATGAAAAGCATTAAAAAATAAGGTCAGAACTGCTGCTTGAGTGGCAGTGGTTTTAAGATGTGATAAATTTTAAGACAAATCCCAATTTCAGAGATGTGAAAATATAAAGATAGAAACTATATGTCCTTCTATTGATAAAATATGTTCCTGTAATTTTCAGTTTCAGCAAATCAGTAGGATACCACCACCCATTTTTTCCTCCTTTTGGCAGTCATCTATAAAGCACTGGGTCACTCCTTTCAATTCTTTAGGAGTTTAGCACAATTTCTGTCATAAATTCTGATAAGTTTAATATTCATATAATGTCCCTGTTGTTTCTCTTCACTTTCTCTTTAGCAAAAGAAATCATATACTATATGAGATTATATATAAGACTATATTATATATAAGACTATATGAGATGCTATATGCTATATAGTATCTTGTACTATAACCCTATGGTCAAAACCCCAGACCACAGATGGGTACTGGTCTGTGGCCTGTTAACAGCAGAAAGTGAGCAGCGCAAGTGAGCGAGTGAAGCTTCATCTGTATTTACAGCCATTCCCCATCGCTCACATGAGTTCCACCTCCTGAAAGATCAGCAGCGGCATTAGATTCTTTTTTTTTATTTCAGCATATTATGGGGGTACAATTTTTAAGGTTGTGTATAATGCCCTTGCCCACCCCCACAAGTCTGAGCTTCAAGCATGACCATCCCCCAGATGGTGCACATCATCTCACTCATTATGTATGTATATATCTGCCCCCTCCTCCCCCTTCCCACCTGCCCAATACACAGTAAATGTAATTCCTATGTGTCCACTTAGGTGCTGATCAGTTAATACCAATTTACTGGTGAGTATATGTGGTGCTTGTTTTTCCATTCTTGGGATACTTCACTTAGTAGTATGGGTTCTAGCTCTATCCAGGAAAATACAAGATGTGCTATATCACCGTTGTTTTTTAGAGCTGAATAGTACTCTATGGTATACATATACCACATTTTATTAATCCACTCATTTATTGATGGGCACTTGGGTTGTTTCCACAACTTTGCAATTGTGAATTGTGCTGCTATAAACATTCGAGTGCAGGTGTCTTTATTGTAGATTGTCCTTTGTTCTTTTGGGTAGATGCCCAGTAGTAGGATTGCTGGATCAAATGGTAGATGTACTTGTATCACTTTAAGTCATTTTATTTACCACTTCCACCCGCGCCTCCTTCCCACACCATGCACTTGTCTCAATCACAGTTTTGGTAAGCACACAAGGTAACCCTATTAAAAATGAGTAAAAAACAAATGTTGCTGAAGAGATTCTTTGAAAAGGGAGAAAGACCCAATAATGAGAGACAGCAGAAGACCCTAGGACTACTGATAAAATGAAACCTCCATTTAAAAGAAATTACCAAGGGTCCTACTTAAAGTACATGTTCATTCCAACAGGTGATGCACATTCTCCAAGCCTGCCCTGTATAATATGTGTCAAAAGACTATCCAATGAAGCCAGGAAACCTTCAAACTGCTTTGCCATATGGAGACCAAGCACCAAGCATTAAAAGACAAACCTTTGAAGTTTTTCAAAAGAAAAAAAAATATGAACATGAAGAACAGAAACAATTATTGAAGGCCACCACTTTGTCAAATGTTTCTGCACTGAGAGCATCATTCTTACTAGCTAACCTCATTGCTAAAGCTAACAAGCCCTTTACTATTATTGGTGAAGAGATGATCCTGCCCACTGCTAAGGACACTTGCCGTGAACTTTTAGAAGAGGCTGCAGTTCAAAAGGTGGCAGGAGTTCCTCTTTTGGCCAGCACCATAACTGGATGAATTGATGAAATAGCAGAAGATATTGAGGCATAATTGGTAAAGAGGATTAATGAGTCACCATGGTACACATTCCAGGTTTACCAGTTACCTCTACCAATGTTGATGACAAGGCAACTATGCCTGTTTTTGTCCAATATATTTTTCAGGAGGATGTGCATGAGGGTATGTTATGTGCATTATTGTTGCCAATCAACACTACAGCTGCAGAACTATCCAAGTCTTTGAATGATTATATATCAGGAAAACTGAATTGGTCATTTTGTGTTGGTATATGCATGGACATAGTGGCTGCCATGACTGGACAGCTTTCTGATTTCACTACTTGGGCCAAGGTGCTTGCTTCTGAATATGAGTCTATGCACTGTGTCTTCCACAGAGAAATGCTGGCTAGCCAAAAACATCACCTGAACTAAACAGGATATGATTAAAATTATCAATCACATTAATGCATACACTCTTAACTCACATGTTTCACATAGCTTTGTGAAGAGATGGATGTAGAGCATGCACACACATCTTCTCTTATATATACAAGTGTGATGGCTTTCTAAAGGTAGAGCACTGGCCAGAGTTTTTAAATTATGAGATCCATTCCAGAGTGTTTTTTTTTTTTTTTTTTTTTTAGAAAAACAGTCACCACTGGCAGCATATTTCAGTGACACAGAATGGGTCAGAAAACTTCCTTACTTGTGTGACATATTCAACCTGTTCAACGAAGTCAATCTGTCACTTCAGGAAAAAACAACTGTGTTTAAGTCAGCAGATAAACTGGCTGCATTCAAAGTCAAACTGGAATTATGGGTGAACAATGAGATTTTTGACACGTTTCAAATATTAGCAGAGACTTTGAAAGAGACTGAGCTAGGGCCTTATTTCTCCCAGCTGGTGTATGTTAACCTGTCTCAGCTTTCAAAAGAGTTTGAGCATTACTTCCCAACCACAAAAGATCCCTCAAACTGGGAAGTAATGGATCTGTAACCCATTTTTGAACAAGCCAGGTGAATTGACTCTCTGCTAGAAGAGAATCAACTTGAGATCGCAAATGACAGTGGCCTTAAAAGTATGTTTGAGACAACTTCAAATCCCCACACCTGCTGGATTAAAGTCAAGGCAGAATACCCTGAGATTGCCACAAATGCACTGAAAAGCCTGCTTGAATTTTTAGCATCCTATCTTCATGAAGCAGGGCTTTCTGCAGTGACAGCAACCAAAACAAGATTATGGAGTAGATGGGACACGAGCAACACGTTTCAGGTGTCACTGTCTCCCATCACCCCAAGATAGGACCATCTAGTTGTAGGAAAACAGAGTCAGGGCTCCCCCTAATTCTACATTATGGTGAATTGTATAATTATTTCATTATAAATTACAATGTAATAATAATAGAAATAAAGTTCACAATAAATGTAATGCACTTGAATCATCCTGAAACCATCCCCTATCCATGGAAAAACTGTCTTCCATGAAACCAATCTCTGGTGCCAAAAAGGTTGGGTACTGCTGCTATAACCTACCTATTACACTAACTCTCAAGTTAATCCTAATAACTGCATTCCCTCCGCAATCTTAGTTTTAAGCACTCCATGCCTCAAACTCCACTCCTAGTTTTCTAGATCATGCTTTATAGCACCATATCACCAACAATTCTTTGGTAATATTTAGATATACAACCCTTTGTCTCTACCACATCTTTCATCACCGATTTTATACTATCCCTCACAATGTCTTATTTCCCTCCCTCCTCACCTGACTTAAGTTCCATTCACATCATTGTATTCATTCCCTTGCATTAACCTTCAACTTATTTTCTCCATTCTTTCTTTGTTTTATTCAGTTTGTATGCTGAGGAACTATGAAGATGGGACTAACCCATTGTGGACTCTATGCATGACTGAACAACTAAAAGTGGCTGGAGAGAAACAAACACCGCTGTTAAAGGTACGATTATAATTTCATGGCTACTCACCTCAAGTTGGGTTCCTGTTGCTGCTTGACATTAGTTTCCTTTTTTCCTTCTGCCTTATGTTTTTTTCTTTTCTCTTTTTCCTGCCTCCTTTTCTGTTTTGGATTATTCTCCTTGGCATAAACACTTACACTATTTCCAATTAAAAACGTAACCTCCCTTTATCTACATCCCTTAGAGCAACTATTCCATTGCTCTGTTCTGTTTTTTTTTGTTTCTAATTTTAAATATATTTAATTAAATCCAAAAGTCCAAACCGTTAAATTCCGCTAAAATTACATATAATCATTAAAAGCAAAAAATAAAACCATTAGATTTTTAGAACAAGATTTGAGTCATCATTTGAATCGTGAGTAGAATATAATTTTACTATGATCATTTAAAAGAAAAATAAATTGGTATGAACTACCATAAAAAGATACTCAAGTAATATTGTTAAGTTAAAAAGTTGCAAAGCAATGTATATAGCATGATTCCATTTTATAAATGATAAAGTGTGCTTTATAATGTGCTTTATTCATGTGTGCTTTATATCAAGTGTGCTTTATTCATGTGTTTTTTATTATATAATATGCATATGTATACATATACACATGCACACACACCTATATAAAGAATTTCAGATGTGTACACAAAGTATTAACAATTGTTATTCTTTTTTTTTATCTTCACTTCCATGTTTATTGCAACACTGCTCTGTTCTCTTTTATAGCTATGTTCTTAAAAGAGCTGCTAATGTTCAACATCTCTACTTACTCTTATACAATTCTCCCTAGAACCTACTTCTTTTATTCTCTTATTCTTACAATTCCACCAAAACAGACATCAGGGTCACTTTCTCTTTTAAAATGCAAATTTTATTTTCATTTTATTCATTACTGATAATGGTTGTTCACTTGTTCCTCCTTTGTGGGAGAAGGAGTTTATGGATACATAATAGATATACATATTTTCAGAGGTTCCTCCTTAAAATATTTTCTTCATTGGATTCTTGCAAGACATAATTCTCTCTTGGTTCTCCTCCTGTGTCACTTCCCACTTTTTCTAAAAATTCTTTGCTGATCTCTCACATTTTTCTGGCTTTAAAATAAATTATTTCAAATCTACGTTGCAGGTATTTAGTCTAGACTTTTTATTTTAATCTAGACTTTTTCAATATTGTCTTGATTCTTTATAAATATATGTCTCCAACTCAGACTTCTCTCCTGAGCCCCAGAGATATGTATTCAACTTCATGCTCAATATTTCCTACTGCATATATCTCATATGTGACTCAAAGTTAATATGCCTAAAAATCTTTTTCTGATCTTCAGTTTCCCCATATCTGTTTCTCTTACAGACATCGTGTCTCAGTTCATGGCAAATTTATTCTTCCTGCTACCAGGCCCAAGACCTTGAAATAACTATTGACTTCACAAACTTCCTCACATTCCACTTCCAACTTACTAGCAAATATCTGTACATTCATAAAGTGTACATTCAGAATATATACAGACTATGATCATTTCCTCTCTCTTACTTGGGTCTGAAGTTACTGTTATTTCTCACAGAGATGATTGCAAAATTCGAACTGGTATTTCTGCTTTTATGCTTGCTCTTACATAAGTATATTCTCTATGATATAGGATATAAATTTTTAATTTAAAAATTAAAGACTGATCCTGATACCCCTGCTTTCAAACTCTCAAAGCTTTATTTATCTTATTTAAAATGGGAAAAAGTATCTTACAAACACCTGCAAGAACAGCATAGTCTGTCATCTTACCCCATTACTATTCTAAATTTTCTTCTATCATTCTCCTTCTTAGCTCTAACTAAAATTATCCCCTGGTAATGTGTAATTTCAAAACCACCCATACTACTATAATACTTTCCCTTAAACAATGTCCTTTGACTCACATACCTTACAGCTCTTGGAAGAATTCACAAAACAGGTATGTCCTGAGAAACCTCAAGCTGAAATATGTTGTAGAGTGGTCCCAGGTTGGTAGTCCCTTGAGATGTCTGGAAGAAGGAAGTGCAGATCCTCTCTGAAGAAAGTTAGGTCTTCAAAACAGGTCTCAAGCAATTTCTTTAGGTAAAATTCCACTGAACTTTAGATAAAAAATCGTCACCAGGAAAAGGCACCATAAAAAAAAAAAAAGCAAGCAGAAGCAATAGACAACAAAACCTTACTTACAAAGAATTCAGATATTGGAATCATCAGATGCAGAATATAAAATATGCAAAAAAATAAAAGAAAAATGAGGTCATTAAAATGAGAAATAAAAATAAAATCCTAAGCCTCACGACCACCTGAATGGACCTCCTCTTAGCCAAAGGGACACCAGAAAAATCTTAAAACTTAGTTCCTGGTCGTGATGGGATGGGAGATCAGATACCTTGTTATACACCTCCATCTCCTTGCTTACTGCCATTAGGCTTTATTCACTATGAGTTAAACAGAACCAGCCCTTTGGAAAGACTTGGTTCACTACCTACTATAATCAACCACTTGATGCCACTCTTCTCTTTTTGTGATTTTGGCATTGCAACTGACAAGTATTCCTTCCTGATAAGGGGCCACCAACCATGGAGTAGTTCTAGCTAGTCTACAAGGGATGCATAGTGAAGGTTTTTGTTCTCTGCTTCACCTTTTGACTTCAGAGAACTGAAACTCCACCCTCAGATCATGCTAACATGACCATATTTTGTACATGTAACCTATGGATGTACGAAGCTCAATTGTGCATGTGCATGTTTCTCTTTTCATAAATATTCATGGCTCCTTCTATAGCTTATTAAATATGTATATTTTGCCCCATTGTTCAGCATAAATTCCTGTTTCCTTTCCCTCAAATCATGTGCTCCCTACCTGTCAGAATGCCCATCCTGTAGGCTGCAACTCTCGATGGGAAATAAAGCTCTCCTTTCCAAATTTATGAACCTCATCATTCTTTAGTTGACAAAAATTATGAATAGGAATATATGACTATAAAAAAAATGACCAAGTAGTTTTGACCAAGGAAAAAGAGAGTTCTTAGGAAAAAAAAAAAGACAGAAAGAGAGAGAAAAAAGAAAAAGAAAAAAAGCCAATAAAACTAACTAGGGGGAAGGAATATCCCTCAATGGATGAACTATCAGATTTTATATAGCAAAAAGAGGGATTCATAAATTGGAAGACAGAGCTAAAGAAATTATACTAAATTCAACACAATGAGGCAAAGTGTTAAAAATTTAAAAGGGTTAAAATATAGTGAGGACAGAGGAATAAGTTGTACTCTCATCTAACTGGAGACCTCGAAAGAGATAATGGAATGTGGAGAGAGAATATTTAAACATACCATTTTTATGAGTGAAAATAGACAAATTATCAGATAAAGGAAACAATATATTTCTAGAGGGAGAAATGAAAAGAAATCCTCTCAAATACATCTCAGAGTGAAAAATGCATGTGCGTAATGTAAAAATGTTGGTATTTGAAGTAGGTAAAGAGAAAAAACAGATAACATATTGGGTTGAAGCATATCAAATTGCCCTTTTCTATAGATTGAAAATAGTCAAATAGCTGCAATTTTA
>VSMD01056609.1:0-90770 GCA_008750895.1 Mirza zaza
GAAAATTTTTGCAAGCTACACATCTGATAAAGGGCTGATAACTAGAATCTATTTAGAACTCAGGAAAATTAGCAAGAAAAAATCAAACAACCCTATCAAAAAATAGGCAAAGGGCATGAACAGAAACTTCTCAAAAGAAGACAGAATAATGCCCAACAAACATGTGAAAAACTGTTCAACATCTCTAATCATCAGGGAAATAGAAATCAAAACCACAATGAGATATCATTTAACTCCAGTGAGAATGGCCTTTATCAAAAAGTTCCCAAATAATAAATGCTAGTGTGGATGCGGAGAGAGAGGAACACTCCTACTCTGCTGGTGGGACTGCAAACTGGTTCAACCTCTGTGGAAAGCAATATGGAGATACCCCAAAGTGATACAAGTAGATCTACCATTTGATCCAGCAATTCCACTACTGGGCATCTACCCAAAAGATCAAAAGTCACTTTATGAAAAAGACACCTGTACTCGAATGTTTATAGCAGCAGAATTCACAATTGCAAAGTTGTGGAAACAACCCATTTTATTAATCCACTCATTAATCATGAGTGGATTAATAAAATGTGGTATATGTATAGCATAGAGTACTACTCAGCTTTAAGAAACAATGGTGATATAGCACCTCTTATATATTCCTGGGTAGAGCTGGAACCCATTCTACTAAGTGAAGTATCTCAAGTATGGAAAGACAAGCACCACATGTACTTACCAGAAAATTGGTATTAAGAGATCATCACCTAAGTGGACATATAGGAGTAACATTTAACGGGTGTTGGGAGGGTGGGAGGGGGCAGGAGGGGATGGGTATATATAACCACAATGAGTAAGAGTTGCAACATTTGGGGGATGGACACTCTTGAAGCTCTTACTAGAGGGGGGGGCATGGGCAATATATGCAACCTTAACACTTGTTCCCCCATAGTACACTAAAATAATGAAAGAAAGAAAGAAAGAAAGAAAGAAAGAAAGAAAGAAAGAAAGAAAGAAAGAAAGAAAGAAAAACTAAACCTACTCTTATCATATGATCCAACCATCTTGCTCTTTGGTGTTTACTTAAAGGAGTTGAAACCTTATGTCCTGCATGCAGATGTTTGTAGCACCTTGATGCATAATTGCCAAAATGTGGAAGTAACTAAGATATTCTTCAGTTTGTGAAAGGATAACTCTGAAACACCCAGGCAATGAAATATTATTCAGAGCTAACAGGCATGGGCTTTCAAGCCATGAAAAGACATGCCAGAAAACAAGCATTAAAGCAGAATCAGTTATTGCATCATTTTTGTTAAGGTGTTTTTGCATCAAAATTAATTGTAAAGAGTTTGTAATACTCTAAGGCAAAAAAAATATATAGTCTTCTGCTGTTGAACACATAAGTGCCTTCTTATTATCTACAATTTTGCTTTCCCACAGTTTCAGTTACCCACAGTCAATTTAATTTTTGTGACATGAAAATATTAAATAGAAAATTCCAGAACTAAACTGTTCATAAGTTTTAAATTTCATACTGCTCTGAGTATCATGAAGACATCTCCTTTCCTCCTGCTCTGTCCCTCCTGAGATGTGAATCATCCCTTAGTCTAGTATCTCTACTCTGTAGATGCTACAGGCCTGTTACTCACTTCATTGCCATTTAGGATGTTAGATCTACAGATGGCAAGAAGGAAGAGTACAATGCAATAGATATTTTAGGAGAAAGAGAGAAAGAGACCATATTCATATTACTTTTACTATGGTATACTGTTACAACTGTTCTATTTTATTAGTAGAAATTGTTGTTAATCTCTTATTGTGCCTAATCTATAAATTAAATGTGTAGGGTTAAATACTAGCTGTGGTTTCAGGGTTAAATACTAGCTGTAGTTTCAGTCATCTACTGGAGGTCTTGAAATGTATTGCCCACAAATAAAGTGGAAGTTATTTCTAATTTTGTGCTATTATAAACTCTTAGAATATCTTCATTGAACATCCCAGTGTGGTAGAGAATTGAAAGGTGTGCATCAGCTGAGTATTTATATATATTAATATTTATATATATGTATATATATGCACTTAATAAATGCTAATTCCTATAGTCCTGGGAGTTCAATAATTTGAGTATTAAATATTTTTGAAGTTCCCAAATATATTTTTTGCAAGTTACTTTCCAAAATTCCATGTAAGAGATCAGTTATAGTCCAATCTTACCAGACTATCATTTTAAAAATAATTTGCTGTCTTTAAAGAGGCATTTCCTCCTCTTTTGGTTGTGAATAATGATGAATATGTTTTCGTGAGATATTGTTCCTGTGGCCTGAACTCTTTCCTGTTCTACCATATGCCTCCTTTGCATTTCCATACCTTATGTTCCTCTTTTGCTGCCTTTGGATTTAAATTTGGAAGTACCTTTAATGAATCCCCTGTCTCCCTTATTTTCCCTTAGATGCTTGATTTTATCTTCTGCTCATGATTTTTCTTCCTATGTGTCATCTCTACTTTCTTTCACCTCTTCATTCCTTTGTCACTGCGCCAGAGCTATAAAAGAAAGTTCACAAAGAGTCCTTCGTGTTACCCCTGCTAAGGAGAATTCTGCTCTGTTCCATGATTTTTGCCCACACCACTTCCTATTCCATCCAGCTTCTTGCGTTTTTAGGCCATGTCAGAGTAAACATAAACTTTATGAACGACAACTAAAGAAGAAGCCAAAGGTTCTCGTGGGATTTAAATCAGAATCACTTCCAGGCTCTTATTTATTTGAAAATTCCAAGGCTAAGCTTAAAGTGAGGCAAAATGTGTTGGGTTTTGAAGAAGGTAAAGTTTTCTCTTTGCTGCTAATCCTTTCCCAGTGACCTGTCTTCATTTTTCAAATATGTTATTTGCTTGAATTTTGGCTTTGTATTCTTAACACGACATTCATTCTGTTTACAATTACCTGTGCCGTGTACGTTCTGCAGTGAGACCACAGGTCCCTTCAATGGAAATTGTCAGAACTTTTCTCAGTGTAGATTTGTCACTTTTATACAACAAACATGGCAATCAAATTTGACTTGCCATTTCTTTTGCATGCTTTATGCTCTTTTTTCCCTGTTATAAGTGCTTTTACTCTTTTCGTCAGCTAGCATAACCTTTTGTTTCTGGTTTTACTACAGCTCTGTACACCCAAACAATGAGAGTGTGTGTGTGCACTCAAATACTACCTCTTTCATGGTACAATTCTCATTTTATCCAGGTTCTCCAGAAAGCACAGCGCCAGCCAAATATGTGTGTGTTATAACTGGCAGTGCACAATCTCTGGGCAGCAGGAGTGAGGACGAACAGGAGTGAGGCACAGAGAAACAGCAAGTCTAAACCAAGGCCCATTTCTCGTATGTCTACCACCTATTCTCTAGCAAGTGACACTAATTGTTCATTCTTGTGTGATCATCTTCCAAGATCTATCATCTTCCAAGAAGAGATAGAACTACAGCCTCTAGGGATATCCCACAGCACAAATTGGGCTGAAGGAGAAAAGAAAACAAATGCACCTGCCTTTTTCTGATCCCACTAACCAAAGGTCTGTGCTGAGGGCATCATCTCACCTGTGCCCCTGGCTGCACGTGAGTGAGCATCAGGTGGCTCCCAAAGCCTTTGTGTCAAATGGGAACCCCAGGGCAGGAGGTGGGAGGCTCGTGAAAAGGCTCTGTCATATTGCATTTGAGTAAACTTGAGTGAATTCTTAACAGAGCAGTGGCTGGAATAAGAAATGGAGACAGATAAGGCCAACAGGATCTGAAGAGGGCACAGGAGGTGGTTGTTATATCTTCCCAAACTCAAAGCTCTCTGCTACCCTACCAGACTGAATCGAGCCCCCTTGAATCAGTTAAGCATGGGTAGCACTACATGTTTATTTCTTGCCTGGGCTCTGAAGCCATGATGAAAGTGGTGAGTGTGAGTGTCCATCTCCACGGGGATAGGATATAGACATTCCTATAACCCTTAGAACATTGTTGAGAGTCAGAATTTGTTTAATAAATAAATTAATAAAATGTATCTGTTAATATAATACATAAGCTACTGAAGTTCAGTATTTTTTTCTGTAATATTTTACCCCTCCTTGTAAGCTCTAATTTCTTACCCTTTCGTACTTTTGGCCTGTGAAACTAATTCGGGAATAGCAAGAGGTATTAGTGGTTATACAGACCTTCTCCTAGCCCAAAAGGAGGAAGTCACACTGGAACCGGCCCCGGCCAGTAAGTTGAGGCCAAAATGAGTGTTTCCAAGGGATGAGATGTCATCTTTGAGCACTCGAGCTAATGTCAGGGGCAAGTCTGTACTGCCTCTTCTGATTGGAGGACTTCCACAGTAGGAATAATTGTCAGCGTCATGTTTGTAAATACCAAGTAAGCTAAGATCTACATTATAGAATGGTGGTGTTTCCTTAAACATTGGAGGTCTCTTAAGACCACCTCTAGGGTGTAGGTCATCATATTTTTACAAAGACAGCAAGTTAATGTCTGGCTTCAACAGAAGTGCAGTCTCCAGGACTGACATAGTGCACTTAAATAGCACCCCTAGAAAGAAAGTGTTACTCTATATCTCAGGGGCTCTGCAGGTGGAAAGTCCTCCAGGTGGGAGGCACACACTGAGAGTGTGCCCAGCAAGGCCTCACGGACAGCCACAAGGCCCCAGGTTCCAGTTTGGTTGCAATAATTGATTCTAGTCATTGTTTCTGGAGGTACTGCCTGGGGTCCCCAGTGCAATCGGTGTTTGTCTAGGCCACCGTCAAGTGGCGCCTGTCACTCTGTGAATTGTCTGGTAATGGCTATAGACATGGAGGTGAGAAAGACACTCGGACACTTGCCAGGTGGTTCACGTGGGAAAGCAGGAGCTGTACTAGGTTTGCTTTAGGTAGCTTTTTTTGCTAAGGTCAAGGGCAACAGTGATCAGAGCTACCTGGAGGAGGATGAGAAACCAGCAACCAGGTACAAGGGCAAGATTTATACGGCTGGATTTGGCCAATTAAATTTGAGACAGCAACATCAAAACCTGCAAAAGTGTCCACAGTGGTCACACACACTTGTAGCTCGGAGAAGAGTCAGAGATGCCAGGAGCAATGTGGATGACATGTCACACTTGCTGGTCTCCCCCAACACGAATGGGCCAGCTTCCTGCAGAAGCCACAGACTGACACACAGTGGCCATCCCCCTGTCAGAAACAGGCCATTTTTGTGTGTCCAGTGAACGAGGAAGACGATGCCCCCCTCCTGGTACGATGACAGACCCAGGCGCCAGTGGTGGCTGCCTGGGCAGTGCAGGCTCCATTAGCAGCTGGAATCCAGGAACTGTCCCAGAGAATAAGCCCTTACCAGGCATTGACATGAGTCTCCCCAACTGTCCAATCACTGCTATTTGTCTCTGCGGTTCATGGACCCAAAGAAGAGAACTTTAATGTTCTGCTCCTTAGTTTTCTATGTGACCCTCCAAACAGCTAGGCTACTGGCAAGAGTCTGCGCATCAGCAAACACATAACACGGTTCATTGAGGGGAGTGCCGGCTGTGACAATTCCTGTGAGGTCTGCTCACGGAGCAGAGTGACCACATCCACCCATACATGGTTCTATTTGTGCACGGCTGAGCTTGTGCAGCTGCTGCAGCCCGTGGTCAGCCTGGGCGAACCATCAGCTAAGGCAGTAAGAGGCGTCTCCGTCACTCAGGGACCTAGGACAGCATGCGGGTTTACTTTAGGCTGCAGAGCAAAGCAAAAATGTAAACGTCCCCCAAATGGACAGCTGAGTTTCCACCAGGGCCAGTCCAGCAGCGTGTATCAAAGATAAACAAAGCCAGACGCTAACTAGTCAAAGTGGTAATGATGGATTTTATTCAGTAATAACTATTTATTACGGTAGAGAACAGGGTCCAGTGTGAACTAAACTCAACTTCAGTTTTCACAGAGGTGACTGGGAGTTTTAAAGGGAAAATGAGGAAGGAGGAAGGGTCCATGGGAGCTGAAGCGGAGTCAGGGAAGAGAAAATTTACAAAAGCAAGAGGGCAATTGATTCACATGACCCATCCGGGTTTGCTAACTAGACCTAGCAAAGTCAGGCTCCTATGCTCCAACAGGAACTAGGAGCTCAGTTACCTTCTTGAGTATTTTCATTCCAAACAGAGGACTCTTGGATCCTTAAGAAGACAGTTCTGGGTGGTAGAATATTTTCCTCTCAAAGGAGCAGAAAAGGTTTGTAGTGCAAGCTTTTCAAAGTAACTGCTTTAAGAGGGGACTCGGGGGCCTGTCTGCCTAACATCAGGTTTTGGCTGGAATGAACAGTAAATTCTCCTGGTAGCATTGAACTTTCTTGGGCAGGAACTTCGGGAGGCTGGCTTCATTATCCTGGGGATGTGCCCTTGAGCTGTTAGGAACCGTGCTGGCGTTTGTTCATGTCTCTTAGTGGTGGGCGGGCGTGGAGGAGGAGGAAATCAACTGTGCTGAGAGTCTGCAGTTCTCGCAGGCCAAGGTCGCAGCCTAGTTAGAGGAGCACAGCATGAGTCTTGTCAAGGAGAGTCTGCCACACTCCTGACTATGCCATTTCCCTGCAACAAGTGCAGGTCATCGGGTTCTTCCCACACTATTAGTTCCCGACTCTGAGTTGATCCACTCCAAGGCAGGTGTATCAGTCACGAGGCCTCCCCGAGTCAGGTGTCTGGTCTCAGCAAAAACCCGTTAGTCTCATTAGTAAGATAATGGCTGCGTTTCCAACAGGGCGTATCTCTCAGCTGTGTCAGGGGGTGACAAGTCCAAAACCCCAGAGCTTGTCTCTAAGTGAAGGCTGCCTCCCTTTGCCAGAGGCTCTATTTGGCAAAAGCATCATGGGTCAGAGAAACTTACAGCTCAAAGAGATTATTCGAGGGTCCCAAAGGTGCCAGCACTTCTCTGTATGTGCAAGGAAGAATCTCTTAATTGGAAGAATCCCTCTGGTTTCAAGATCAGTTTCCCTTCCCTCCCTCTCTGAGAACCCTGCTCAAACACACTGAAGGGACTCCAGGTCTCCCCTGTCCCTGCAGGACCAGGTAGGCTGGGGACAAGGTGACTTAGGCTCCTGTGTCCAACAGAGTCAAGCAAGTTGGAGCTCCTCCTCCCCTTAAGGTTTGCGATACTGCCCATGCCCCTACCCTTAATTCTCCTTTTCCTTAATGAGGCTGAATTCTGACAGGTGAGGAAGGAATAGATCAGGGCCACGGAGGGAGACGCAGGTCCACACCTGCACACAGACACCTGGACCATGGTTTGTGAGTCTCATGCCTCCTGCTTGTAGCTCAACCCAACGAAATGTCTATACTTTTGGTCCACCCTATATTGGGCATCATGCTCACCATTGCTGACAATATTGATTGCAGCTTTGGGGCTTCCCGATTTGGCCGTCACAGCCACGGTGCTCTTGGGCTGGGGCCATGGCTTACACCCTTTGGATGACCTGTACTGGACTGACACCCTAGCATCTTTCTTAAGGAGTCCACCTCAATGCTCATTATCATGGTGATCTCTCTTATGTTCTACCCTGTTTTCAACACCTGGACTATAGGAGTCTTTCTTCTGGGGATGCAGGGACGACTCAAGTAATTTATCAATCTTTTTGTTTAGGTTCTTATTCTCTTGTGGGTCATCTTCATCTAAATCCAGCCCAAGCAATTAAAGTCCTTAATATTAGTCTTAACCTCGTCGAAGGAAATCTTCCCAAAGGGACCAATGCTCCCTTACAGCAGCCAGGATGACTGAAATCATCTCTAGCACCTATTACTAATGGATCCAAGGTGGTCAGTGGTCAGGATAGACTGAGGAGGGGCCTGAGCCACAACATGACTCGCTGGTCTTTCTCATACTTTAACAAAACGTTCCACGTCCCACCCGCTCCTCTCCAAAGCAAACCAGCCCATGTCCTCACAGTACACTTGGTTGCTGCCCACAGTGGTTGCAAATTTCCCTCTTTTCATCTTTAGTAAGTAAACACCTCTGCAACCACTGTCTGAGGAGTGGAAAATCCCGCCCACCCAGGAAGAAACTTAGCTTATTGAATGGGGCACCCCTAAGGCTGACATTCAGCTTGGCAGGGAAGAACCTGCTTCCTGAGAGGAGTTCACCACAACCAGGGCACTAATGAGACATATTTCTGTGAACCTGCTTTGTGGCACTCAGCTTGCAACCATGTCCCCAATTCCTGCTCATTAACAGCAATAGTGTTAATAGTATAAGGATAACACTAAGGAATTATTATTTTTATTATTGCTCAGTTGACTATGCATTTTGGTCAACAAGGTTACAACCTCCAAACATGGTCTCGCTTCAAATTGTTTTTATCAGACCTTGAGGCCTTTGTTCTCCTTTGCCCTTCCTTTTTTAGAAAGCAATGGCTGTGTCAGCATCCCATGCTTATGGGCAGAATTTCTGTCACCAAAGCTGTGAGTCTATGATATTTTACAGGGAGCCACCACGGTGCCAGGGGTGCTGGCTGGACTAAAGACATGTGGCAAGGGCGTGGTTGCCCTTGTACCTCACCCTGGTACAGGCGCCAGAGTGTCAGTGTTTCCTCACCCAGTTCCCTGAGTTCCAGTCCCTGCAGGATGACACGAAGAGATCTGAGTAACACCTGCACACTTGGTGACCCTCATGCCCAGAAAGGAACCCTGAATTTAAGGAGCATAAATGTTTTTCAATAACTACAGTAAGCAAATTTACCCTTGGCTCCTGAGAGAGGCACTCTCTGTATTGTCTAAGGCTTTATGCAAATATGCTGCTTTTTCTTCTAGAGGAAGGCCATATCTCTACTCTCTCTATTTTTTCTACACAAACATCCTTGTCAAGGTAGTACAGAACAAATACCATCAGAACCTCTCCCTTCAAGAGTGCAGAAACACAAGAGATCCAGGGAGAATTATCCCCCTGAAACATAATTCCCCACAAAATAATTTTATTTGAATCTAGCTCCTAAAGAAATAATTATCTAACTTTGTTTTGTAGGACATCTCAAGTATCACTTGTAATTCCATCAGTGTTCTTTCTAAAAAAAAAAAAAATGCAAATGTTAATACACAAAAAATTCTAAGTGTTGGAAGACTCTATGAAGTCCATGTATTAACTGTGGGTCCCCAGTTAAGAATCTTGACCTAAAGGATTTTGCTCAGCATTAGTATAGATTATGTAACTGTATGATGCTCCAAGATTAAATATTTAAAGGTTTCAATATGATAGAGAAAGATTATAAAAATGGGCAAGAGAGATGTCTTGGAGAAAATCATTCATGACTCACCCTCTTCCTCCTCCCCCCCCCCTTTTTTTTTTGTACAACATCTTCACTCTTGCATTGCAATGATGAGTTTCCTTCCAGTAATTTAGACAGTATGTTAGACCCACCCAGACATATTGATGTTTTAACATTGATGGGATGGAAGGTGATAAGTTGCTCTAAGAAAATGGTACTAGACATTGCTGCTGACTCAGCTGGCTATTTTTAAATTGCAGGATATTTTTTCTGGCTTTTTCTTTCCACCGTGCCTGTTTCCAGGAGAAGACTTACAGAGTATCTCAGATGTGCATGTTTGCAATAAGTATACATAGAACTTAGCTTTAACAGTAATTATTTTTCACTAAAGACTCCTATTTTAAAGTTTAATATAGGCACTAAGATATTTTTGACCCCACTTACAAATGTAGATCTTGCTGTCAATATATCATCTCTTTCACCATAAATATTATAGTGTTTTTATATCAGCATCTTCCAGTAAGACTTTTCAAATATAAAGGAAACCTCTTCTATAATATCAATATTTTACGAAGCCATCAGATGCACTTAAGATCTTACATTGTTAGCATTCATGCATAATTTGCCTTTGTTGTTCTTAATGATGAAAAGATTATATTTGGATTGCTGTTTATTTTCTTTGGTATTAATTTTTATTGAATAATTAAATATAATGGATGCTTTGCCTTAAATTATAATACAGACTATTGAAGGATTGGTCCACTTTTAAATCATTATAACAGTTCTAAAATATCATGGTAACCTACAATCAAAATTGATATAAATACATGGAACAGAAAACAAAAATCAGGATTAATAAGGTTTGAATACAAGTTAAATTGTGTGTAATGCATACTCAACATGAATGGACTTGCTCAAATATAAAATTATTTGGGGGCATTCAGAGTGAATAAGTTATAAAAAAAAACCCACAACTTTTCTGACATCAATTACTTAATTTAATATTCTATGGAGGATCAATGAAGTTACAGTTGACCCTTGAAAAATGGGTTTGAACTGCAGGTAGATTTTCTCCTGCCTCTGCCACACCAGACACAAGACCAAGCTCTTCTCTTGCTCCTCCTCAGCCTACGCAATATGAAAACAGCTATGATGAAGACAGTTACAATGATCCACACCCAGTTAATGAACAGTAAATATATTTTCTCTTCCTTGTGATTTTCATAACATTTTCTTTTCTCTAGCTTACTTTACTGTAATAATACAGTATATATTACTGTATTATTATACAGTATATATTACTGTATTATACATGTAACATCAAAATACATTTAAATAAACTGTGTATGTTATCAGTAAGGCTTGCAATAAGCAGTAGACTATTAGTAGTTAAGATCTGGGGAAGTAAAAAGGTGTATCCAGGTTTTCAACTGTGCAGAGGTTAGCTCTCCTAAAACCTGTGTTGTTCAAAGGTCAACTATACTTTTTAAAAAAAATCAGTTTAATATAATTGTATAGAACTGCAAAAAAAAAAAAACAAAAAAAAAAAACTGAGGGTCACCTCCTGACAGCAGTACACCAAACTGTGTTGTTTTACATACATCATTTAACTTGATCAATAAAAGAAGAGAAAAATGAATTAAGTAGAATAATGAGAACTGAGCAGTTTTGTCTAAGCTGAAATAGTTTGTTTCTCAAAACTAGCAGGAGAGGAGTTGATGTTCTTCTCAAAATCATTGACATTTTCAGGGCTTGACTGGTTTTGACAGCCTGTGCTGTTTCCAACACCTCACAACAGGAGTTAGCTCTTTCTTCATTGTCTTGAACTGTTTCTGAAATTAGAAAGGGGGAATTTAAGGGAGTCTAGCATAAAAGTACGGAACTCATTTTTGTTGTTAAAAACCTTATTCTGATCATTGTTCTCTGTTGTGTTTCCAGAGGTCAGACGCCAAATCTCTACCCATGTGCTTAGAGTTAATTCTGACCTTAATGGCCTGACTTCTCTTTCAAATTGGGTTGTATCCCACTGTCTGGAACCACATGTATCTACTTCTTTACCTTGGTTCTTTACTACATCAGTAAGGGACCCAGTTTTACATAACTAATCTTTCCAAATTGAATGGATCCATTTGACCAGTTCATGCCTAGCCACGTACTGATAAATACAGAGAGATGATGAAAATGATACAGCCCTGAATGTGATGGACACCATATTTACTGTCATCTGGCTTGCTTCCATTTTTGTGTATATGTTTATTGTTCTCACTCTCATCTTTGAGGTTTCTTCCTGTTATAGACAGAATATTTTTGCTCACCCATTTATATATTGAAATCTTAATCCCCAATGTAATGGGATTAAGAGGTAAGGTCTTTGAAACATAATTAGGTCATAAAGGTGGAGGCTACTACATGGGATATTTTCCAAGACTGATTATATCTTAGACCAGAAAACAAGTCTATGCATATTCAAAAAATCAGAATTATACCATATATATTCTCAGACCACAATGAAATAAAACTAGAAAATAATTTCAAGAGAAACACCAAATCTACACAATGTCATGGAAATTAAACAACCTGCTGCTGAATGATTCTTGGGTCCATGATGAAATTAAAGTGGAAATCAAAAGATTCCTCCAACTGAATGACAAAAAGAACCTAAGTTTTCAAAGTCTGTGGGATCCAGCAAAGCAGTGAGGGAAAAATCCATAGCTTTAAATGTCTACATCAAAAAGACAGAAAGATCACAAATCAACAATCTAATGTCACATCTCAAGGAAACAGAAAAAAAAAAGAGCAAACCAAACCCAAAGCCGGCAGAAGAAAACAATAACAAAGCTTATAGGAGAACTAAATGAAATGGAATAATAAGCCTTATTATCTGGTAGGTAGCCTTGGCTATTCATGGATCTCCATATTTCTGAATAAGTTTTAGAATAAGAATGTTAATTTCCTCACAAATCTTGTTCCAATTTAATTTCTCTTGCATTGTATCTATAGATCAATTTGAAGATTTGACAGATATCTAACTATCTGACCCATGAGAGTTACACAGCTCTCTCCATTGATTTAGGCTCTCTTTACTTTCTCTCAAGAACATTTTGCAGTATACAGTGTATAAATCTTGCACATATTTCAGTTAATTCATTTCTAAGTATTTGATATTTTTTCAAATACTATTGTAAATGGTATTTTGTATTTCATTTCCCCTGTCCTGTTGGTACATGGAAATAAAATTCATTATTTTTGAACTGACTGTGTTTCCAGGAACCTTATTAAGTTCACTTGTTGTTGATAATAGATTGTTTGAAGAATGTTTTAGACTTTTTTTTATTTTTCTTTCTCTTGCCTTGTTATGCTAGTTGGAGGCTTCTGCATAACATTGGATTGGAATACTGCTAAAGCTCATTCATATTTTGGCCCCAATGATAAGGGAAAACCTTTCAAACCTTCATCATTAAGTATGATATCATCTGCAGTTTTTATAATATGTTCATTATCAGATTTTAAAAGTTCTCTTCTATTTTTGGTTTTGCTGAGAATTTAATCAATAATTGTTTTAAATTTATGAATTTTTAAATATTTATTGAAATGTTTTAGTACTTATTCTGTTAATATGATGAATTATATTCATTTGGTTTTTACTATGTTAAATAAAAGCTGTATTTTTATAATAAACTCTATTTACTTGCATCTTTGTGTTCATTATTCATTTTATATGTGACTGTATTCCATTTTCTAATGTTTTCCTCATTCACCTTGTATATATATTCATGAGAGGTATTGACCAGTAATTGTCCTTATGTGAAATATCCTTGTAAGGTTTTGGTATCAAGCTTCTGCTGGTCTCATAAAATGTGTTTGGAAATAGTTTCTGTTTCCTATTCTCTGCAATGTTCATGCAAGATGGATATTATCTCTTTCATAAATTTTGAGAATTCACTTTTGAAAATATCTGTGCCTGGAGTTTTCTTTATGCAAAGGTTGTAAATTATGGATTCAATTTATTTAAAGGCATGGATTGTTCATATTTTCTATTTATTCTTGT
Source organism: Mirza zaza (assembly GCA_008750895.1). Classification (NCBI taxonomy): domain Eukaryota; kingdom Metazoa; phylum Chordata; class Mammalia; order Primates; family Cheirogaleidae; genus Mirza; species Mirza zaza. Next base: position 13,258 of record VSMD01056609.1, read on the forward strand.
GCCAATTTTTTATGTTGTATTTTTCAAAAGATCTGTGAAGTTCATCAAAATTTTCAAATTTATTGTCATAAAGTTGTTAAAAATAACTCCCTTTTATCATCCAGATGTCTGTAGGATATGTAGTGGAGACCTCTATTTCATTCTGCTATTTATAATTATTGTTTTTCCTATATTTTTCTTGATTAGTCATACTAGACATTTACCAATTTTGTTAATCTTTTCAAAGAATAAAACTCTGGTTGTAGTAATTTTTTTCTCTTCTCTCTTTTTTCATAATTTCTTTATTTCTGTTTCTATATTTATTATTTCTAGTCATCTTATTTCTGTAGATTTAATTTGCTGTTATTTTTCTGGCTTCTTGGCTGAAAGCCAAGGTTCTTCATTTTATGCCTCTTTATTTTCCTTTCTAGTACGTGCATCCTAAGCTATAACTTTTCCACTCTGAGGTTGCTTGGCTGCATGTCACATGCTTGTTATCATTCAGTTTAAAACATTTTCTAAACTCTTTTGTGATTTTATTCTTTAACTAATGGGTTATTTAAAAGTGTGTTAATTAATTTGCAATTGTGTGGATTTTCTAGTTATCTTTCTGTTTTTGAATTTTAATTTAATTCTGCAGAGGTCAGAAAAATTCACTGTATAAGTTAAATTATTACAACATATAAAGCCTTGCTTTCTTGCCACACATATGTTCTATTTTGGTAAATGATTTATCTACATAATATAAGAATATGTATACTGCAGTTGGTGGATACGTAGCCTTCTATATATTGATATGTCAATTAATTCAAGTCAGTTAATTTTTATGTTTAAATCTTCCATAGTAGTAGTGATTTTCTATCTACTTTTTATCTGTTGCTCAAAGATGTATGTTAAAACCTGCAAACATAATCCTAGAGTTGTCCATATCTCCTTTAATTTCTTTCAGTTTTCTATGTTTTGAAATTGTGTTGTTTTTATTTTTATTTATAAAATTATAAATACAATTTATAATTATAATTTATAATTATAATTTTTATTATTCCTGATTTCTTGAACCCTTTATTATTATGAAAGATCTTTCATATATATCTTAATACTTCTCACCCTAAAGATTTGTTTAGCTCATTCAAATATAGATATATCTCTTTGGTTAAATAGTGCATGATGTACTCTTGCACCTTGTTATTTAAGTTTTCTATGCCTTCATATTTGAAATTATCTCTCATAAATATTATACACTTGGATTTTACTTATTTTATAATTATTTTTTAATATATAGTCTGTTAATCTTTTCTTTTTAATAGCTTTATGGAAGTAAAATTGACATGCAATAAACTATACATATTTAAAGCATAAGATTGGTAAATATAATTAATAGTGAGAAAATAGATTATTAATAATCTTTACTGATTATTTCTGCTTTGTTCACCTTAGTTTGACTAATCAAGTATTGAATTATTATAATAATTATCATTATTATTAATGTAATATTCTCTTTTCCAGTTGTTGTGGTCCTTCCCTACTAATAGAATGGACCCCACTCCCAAAAGTTGGCTTGGGCATAGAGATTGATGACTCCACACACATGCCAAGAGAGTATGAAGATGTTTGTTGCTCACATCATGAGGCTTTCCTGCAAGAGCAGGGTGAACTTTCAAACTGGTCTAGAATACCTTCAAAGAGCAAGGAAAGGATATTGTCTTAGAGTGTGATGGAGCTTACAGGTGAGGGGTGGGGTGGGGGCTGCCACAGGGGGGGTGGCCCTGCCTGGCTTGAACTTCCCACTGGTGCCAAAGAATGGGGCCCCAGGCTTCCCTATCAGCTTGCTCAGGGGTCTACAGGTGGGGAGGGGCAGAGAGCGGGGACTTGACAGCTATAAGCAGTCAGACCTCAAAAATGAAGTCTTTAAATTTACACTCGTATTATCTTTTTAGTCAAAGACATTTCTTACAATATTACAATTATTTTTGATATATTATAGTCCACTTTACCTTTGTAATTGTATCCCTTCCCTAACGACGTAAGCACCTCTCAAGTGATCCTGAGTGTGCCGAGCGTGCCACTCACGCCCAAGCTCTGACCTCTCTTGGGACTTAAATAAAAACCTGTGGGGTCCACTGAGGAAACTCCACTCTGCCTGAGTCTAACCACTGGCATGTCCTCTTCACGGTGCGGCTGCTGAAATCTCTGACCCTCTCAGCAGCCCCTTTATAGCTGTCCTCGAAACGTAGCTTAAAGAGTCAGCCAAAAACCAGAGGGTAAATTTGACACACATTATGCCACCCCCTGTTCTGTTGCTCTTCTCTCTCATTCTCTCTCTCCTTCCCTATTGTAAAAGCTACAGTGAATACAGAGCTCACCATTGTACCCCATGTTAAATACCATCCAACCTGTTTCATAAAACCAGTTGTTTCATATAGGTTGTCAAGGTTTTGTAGTTTTTGACCGTGAGAAGGTAGGTCTATTATAGCCAAAGTCCGGCTTTGTATTTTAGATTAAGTGAATTTAAATCCTGATAGAGAACTCAGCCTTTCTATGACACCACAAATAATTCAAAGTCAAGTTCTCACATATTTTCAAGCCTTCCTCAGTCTAAATTCAATTCTAAAAATTAAGAGGGTAAAATCATGAGGGAAACAAAGTCCTCTCTTTCTTAAGGGAAAGTGATGAAAGGAGTAATTTTTACATGACACTCCATTCTATCTAAGTCTTTCCTCTCCAGGGGTGTTCACGTGTTTCTGCTTATACAGTCTCTGTATCCACTACTAGCTGTGTGTGTTCACAGACAGATGTGACTAAATTCTTACAATGAGCAAATCCTCACAACTCTGGGAAAAATATAGCTTATTATTTCCATTTTACAGGTGATGAAAGCAAGTTTAAAGTTAATCTAAGTTCTCAAAGAAGCAGTAAGCAAGGACTGAATGAATAATCAAGGCTTCAAATTCCAAATCCCCAGCACATTCCATTTCATTACATTACTTCCCACTTTGCTCCTAAATAACTTGCATTTTGTGATTCTTCTCATTGATGTTGGTAAAAAAAAAAAAAAAATCTCTGAAAATGTAGGTGTATATTCTACATATATTAATATTTAAAAGATAATTTATAAAAAAATGAAATAAGTACAGTTTGCTCTTTTAATTGTATGATCCCTTTTTCTTGACTTCTGTGCAGTCAAGTGTTTTGGCATTATCACTATGATGTTTAAGGTTGAATTAGGGTTGTTTCTTTATGATAGGCTACGTGGTTTTCCAAGTAAAAACACATCATTTGTTTAAATCAATATAATGTTAGGATTTAGTTAGAGGTTATATTTAGCTTATGGTTTTCCCTAAAATATTTGTATTTTTACAAAGCAATTTTATAGTTAAAGAAGGAGATAAATGCTATAATGAAAACTATTTTGTGAGGGCGATAGAGGTTACAGTGGATATAATGTTTTATTTTTTAACATGATAGACTACTGTTAAGACCTCTCATTGAGATGAACCACACATAGCATTGTTCTCTCTCTCTCTCTCTCTCTCTCTCTCTCTCTCTCTCTCTCTCTCTCTCCCCCCTTCTCTCTTCTCTCTTCTTTTTTTTTCTGTTCTAAGAGTTGAAAGCAGATGGGAAGAGAAGGATGATGGACAGTTACAGAAACTCAAATTCTAGAAATTTAATAAGATCTTTATTTGTGCTTTTCAGAGTGGTTATAATGAATTTTGTTTCAGTAACATAAGGAGAGTTAAAATGTCACTGAGTCACACATTTCTCAAAACATATTATGTTAATCTGATACATGGTAAAGGCTGCATTAGATGAACATATTGTCCCTTTATTGGAGAACCAAACAATGAACCTTGCAGTTCTTTAAAAGATAAATTCATCATGGGTAAAGTTAGTTATAGATTTATTATTCATTTAACCCTGGTACAGCACTCAGTGTTGAATTGAATACAGATAAATAGAAAGTTCTGGGCTTATTTCCAACTAAGTCTTTGATAATAATGGCCAATCGCCATGAGCGACCATTCTCTTTAGCTCCCTGGAAACCTACTTCTACCATAGGCTAATACATAGATGTCTTTATTTCTGTAATTGTAACCACTGCCAAATCCCCCAAAAAGGAAAAGGTATTAGACAAGCTTACACTGACAGACACAACTACGGTCTTGTGTTAGAGGATGTGATATATGTGGGTTTTTCTTCACAGTGTCTCACGGTCGGTGATACCAAAATACCATGCATGCACTGTTAACCCCAGTTTTTGAAACCCACTGGGTAGAATTGCAGAGTAGGTGAGACCCAGCTGCGGGGGGAAGCAGTAAATAAGCCAGACCGTAAAAGGATTCACGAGGAACTACACTGAAAGCTGCCTTGCAAATCAGGACATGGGTAAGTCATGTCAGAAACCTGGGAAGACTTAAATTACAAAGAACACCCTTGCCTCGAAATGCTTTGTACAGGGTGCCGTATATATGAATCAGCAAGGGAAAGGATTTATGTGGGAAGCAGGACAGATGGCTGTGACTAAAACAGTGGCCAACAATCGCGTGCTACTGTATCCAGGCAGGCATCCTAAATCTTGGCAGAGGAAGAAGTTGGCAAGGACTGCCTCTTGGCTTACTGCTAAGCCAGTAAGTAGTAGTCTGATACTACTAAGCTAATGGCTGCTTCTTCAAATTGGAGTAAATTAATGCTAATCAGCAGTGAAATTTGGCTAGAATTATTTCTCTAACCCACTATCAGAAGCCACTGCTGAATTGCAATACTTGCTTTCTGTATATATTTTTACATGTATGCCTCCCATAAGGTTTCTTTATTCTTCCATTTTCAGCTCCAACATCTGAAAAGCTTAGAAGCCACCACATACATCCACACAACAAAAAAAATGCTGACTAAATTAAAAAAGGATGACTTTTCCTAGACACGTCAGAGCACTGAGGTTGCCAGGGGATCCCCCGCCCTGAAATCCGAGGGCACAGGTGAGTCCAAAGGGTTAAAACCATGATGTGTCTATCTGGAGCAGAAGCCACTGGAGCACACAAAGGTGAGAACACTCACATGGTGGATTTGGTGGATTGTTGGAGGCTGACCGTCGACTAAAGTAAGATTGAAAAACTTCTGGGGGGGGGGTCACAGTCTTGGGGGATGTCCCACACTTTTGTGGGTTTTACCTCTAGGAACATGACCAAGGTGTTCCAAGAAAGAGCCCAGAAAGATCTGCATGGGCACCAGAAGGAGGAGAGAAAGTAACTTCTGTCAAGCACGTAGAGAGTGATCTTTATAACAACACTTACTCTCCAGGGTCAGAGATTAATCAGAACCTTATCTCAACTGGAGAAAGGGCTTCGTTCCCACTGTGGCTCCCTCTACTTTTCTTCTGTAACCCAAGAGGCTGAGGGAGAAGCTCTGACACTGAGAAACAATTGTGAAGGTCACAGCCCAGAGACACAGGCTCAGTGAAAGACTTAATTTAATCACACACTGGCAGAACACGTCCTCTCCACACATTTGCCACCACGCTGGTGTGGGTCCAGTGTCACGAGAGTGAATTACAGCCCAACTAGCTGCAAGACACAGACTCTCCCTGAGGGGGACTATTTAGGGGAGACCAAAGTCAGTAGTGAAGACAGCAACAGGGACACTATAGGAATCTGATAACCTGGATACCTACAGCCACAACAAGCATTAAACTAACCCCCTGTCCCATCCATATTAACCTGATGTCATAGAAACATAAGTCAAGTCACACTCATGGTGTCTTCACCTCGGCGCCTATCACCTCATACACAGTATCCAGTTTTCAAACCATAACATTTGGTGAAAAAACGAAAGAAAAAAAGGAATCTGAAGACACAAAGTAGCATCCGTAACAAACTCAGATAGGACACAGCTGTTGACATTGTCAGGCAGGAGATTTGAAATGACTATGATCAATATGTTAAGGTTTATCATGAAAAAAATGTAGACAGCATGGAAGAATAGACAAACTTAAGTGAGAACGGAGATAGACAATCTAAGAAAAAATCAAAAGGAAATGCTAGAAATTAGAAACACTGTAGCATATGCTAAAAATGCCTTCGATGGGCCCACCCAGCAGACAAGATGGCAACGTAAAAATCAGTGAGTTTGGGGACCTGTCAATAGAAACATCCCACACTTGAACATGTGGAGAATAAAGGTCAAAAAAAGCAGAACATCAGTGCATATCTATTGTATGTATATATCTAATTTGTTTATATTAATATTAATATTTTTATCTGCTGGTCAACATTTGTCTTGCTTCTACCTACTAGATATTATGAATAATGCTGCCGTGGATTTGAGTGGATGTTTCCTAGATTTTCCTTTCAAAGGGAGCCGCCAAACCATTTACCTTTGTCTTGTGTTTTTTGTACCAAACTAAATTCTCCTGCTTATGACCAAGACTTTCAGGGTGTAGAAATCAGAACCAAGGTCATCATTAACATGTTGATGATTTTAAAAACTGTGAAATAGATGGTCCAATGCCCTAAGTTTTCACTTGGAGGAACAATTTCTGTAATATGGAGTCCTTGTGCCAGAATGGCAATATAATATGTTAAAGCCTCAATAATACAAATTAATCTCTGTGTGTGTGTGAAGCACCATAGTTGATTTGTTACTTAAATTCTATGTATTAAAGATGCACAATCATATACATGGTGGAAACAACTACCCTGAGAGTTTAAACATGTGATGGGACAATTTCCTTGACTTTAACCCACATTTGTGCCAATCATTAAATAGATTTGTGGCTTTATTTTTTTGATATTCATTGTACAGATGTAATTTTATTTGAATATATACTAAATGGAACAAGTACTTTCCAGATAAAGCTACATGAAATTAACACACGTGTCTTGGCATACATTCATTTAAATTAGCAAAAGTGCCAATAATATTCCCGAAAGAGAATGAAATTTTTTAAGCAGGATGAAATAGATAGTCTTCAAAATCCATCCCATTTGCAGATGATTACACAGGCACTACCTAAGGCCAGAAATGTTTGACTCATGAATTCAATCGTACAATTGTACTTCACACATTCTCTCTCTGCTTCCTCCTTCTCTGCCTCTTACTTCTCCTGGCGTATTTGAAGACAGAATTAAAATAAATTAAATTCATTTAAATATGTTTGAGTTAATTTTTAAATAAGAAAATATGTTTAAAAATTATAGTTCAGAAGTAAATTTATTTAACTTAATTTTTCATGAATATAATAAATGCATTTCTCTCAAACTCATCCCCAACCTGCTCTCAATTTGGAAGTTACCACCCAACTAAACTTAGTGCTTATTATATTTTTTGCAATATATAATTAACATATTATTTAGTTTAATTCAATTTGGAATTGTACAAAAATAATATAGCTTGCATAGACTTCTGCAATACTTTCACTTAGTATTTTGTATCTAATATTCAATAATTTTTATTCATGTGTATGCTCTTTATTTATAAATATAACACAATTTTTTATTTGTTCTCCTGTTAAGGGACATAAACAAATATCATTGTGGCACATTCACAAAGGAATAACATGTATCAGTGAAAATTATCACTAATATTTTCTTCTAATTGGGGAATTATTCTTACATCTTCCCGATGGTGGTTTTTGAAGAGTAGAGGTCTTAATTTCAATGTAATTAATTGGATTGTGGTTAATACTAGGTAATGTTGAAGTACTTCTTTTCTTCCCTAAATATGACAAAAATATTTTTCTACATTTTCTTTTAGAAGTTTCAAAGTTCTGCTTTTTATATTTAAGTCTTTAAAATACCTAAGTCTATTTTAAGTTATGGCATGATATAAAATCCAATTTCATTTTTTCCATGAAAATAACTAATTGTGTTGGGACTATTAATCAACAATTTTGCCACTGATATGCCATGCCATGATTTTTATGTTTCCTCATAATTGTGGATCTGTTTTTTAAGCTAGCTCTTCTCCTTCATTGCCTTTGATAATATACAAATACAGTATAATATGTCTAAAAGTGAACTTATTTTTGGTTTTCCTAATATACCCACTTTTTTTTTATCCCACTGAATAGTACTTCTCCTTTTCTCATCCTACTATCTCTTCCTGGACTTTCACTTAGCCATAAGGTAGATTATTATATCATCCTACACTCTTACCCTCTTTCATAATTTCTGTCTTCATTTCTCTTTATGCCAATTTCTGGGTAATTTTTTTCAGCTACAACTTTGAGCTCATTATTTCCATTAAGTTGTGTCTAATCCAGCAGTTAACTCATCCATCCACTTTTAAATTTAAAATAGTACAAATTTAATATATAAATGTTTATTTGTTTCTTTTCTCATCTTTATGTTCACTTTTGAGAGTCCCATGTTCCTTGCTGATTATTTTTAGCTTCCATTTTTTTTTCATTTCTTTAGAAATTTTTCATGTCTTTAGATACTTTATTTCTTCAGACAATTAGACACAGTCTTCATTTTTATTTACAGCTATAACTAGCATCTTCTACCTTAGTTCCTTGAAAGTCTAAATTAATTGTTGTGCTGACTCTCATTGGAGCTGGCTTTTTCATTGTGCACTGGTAATTTTTGATTGTGAAATTACAATTGCTTGATTTCTGTCTGCAGACCACTGTTGCCACAGCCCCTTTCAAAAATCAGGTCTTAAGTCAGAAATTTCAAATCCAGCTCTTTAGACTTATGACGGATCCCAAGTGCAATCTGGTCGGTGAGAGCGTCAGCCCCGATGTCTGTCTCCAGGGCACCCTCTATCTGCCCTTGTCTCCTACTCTTTCTGCTTACCGCTTAGAGATCCCTACTCCTTCAACTGTGTTTGGCTTTTGGTTTTGGAAATGGTATTAGTTTCCTGTGGCTGACAAAACAAGTTACCATAAAACGAATCGCTTAAAGCAGCAGAAATGTACCCTCACTGAAGACCAAAGTCTCGGTGTCAGTGGGGCTCCAATGTCTCTGAACACTCCAGGGAAAACCCTACCATGCTTCTTCCACTTTCTGGTGCTGCTATTGCTCTTTGTGGCTGCATCTGTCCAATCTTTGCCTCCCTCTCCACATGGTCTTCTCTTTTGTATATGCCATCTCTCCTGTCCCTTATAACTGTGGTCCCTAAGCCCTAAGCTGCAGAGCAGCACCAGTCCACGGCCTGTTAGGAACAAGGCCACACAGCAGAAGGTGAATGGTAGTGAGCTGGCAAAGCTTCATCTGTATCTACAGCCGCTCCCCATCACTGGCATCACCACATAAGCTCCACCTCCTGTCAGATCAGCTGTGGCATTAGATTCTCATAGGAGCACAAACCCTACTGTGCTTGGAGGGCTCTAGGTTGTGCTCCTTATGAAAATCTAATGCCTGATGATCAGAGATGGAGCTGAGGCGGTGATGCTAGTGCTGGGGAGCAGCTGCAAATACAGATTATCATCAGCAGAGAGGTTTGACTGGAGAGACCATAATAAATCAATTGCTGGCAGACTCATTCATAGCAAAACCCTATCCAGGAGGGGAGGGTTTAAATTAAGCTGCACCTGGTGGCAGGCTTTTAGTCTGTTTGTAGCCCACCCATTATTTTATTTACCACTTCTATCCACGCCTCTTTCCCACACCGCACACTTGTCTCACTCACAGTGTTGTTAAGCCCACAAGCTAATCATAGCAAAAATGAGTAAAAAACAAATGTTGGTGGAGAGCTTCTTTGAAAAGTGGGAAAGACCCAATGATGAGACAGCAGAAGACTTTAAGACGGCCAACAAAATGAAAGCTGAGTTTAAAAGAAAATACCAAGAGTCCTACTTAAATTATAGGTTCATTGCGACAGGCGATTCACATTCTTCAAGCCCACTTTATATAATATGCTGTGACCGGCTATCCAAGGAAGCCATGAACTATTCAAGACTGCTTCACCACATGGAGACCAAGCACCCTGTGTTAAAAGACAAACCTTTGGAGTTTTTCAAAAGAAAAAGAACATGAACACCAAGAACAGAAGCAATTACTGAAGGCCACCACTTCATCAAATGTGTCCTCACAGAGAGCATCAGTCTTAGTGACAAACCGCATTGCTAAAACTAAAAAGCTCTTTACTGCTGGTGAAGAGTTGATTGTGCCTGCTGCTAAGGACATTTGCTGTGGACTTTAGGAGAGGCTGCAGTTCAAAACGTGACTCGTGTTCCTCTCTCGGCTAGCACCATAACTAGACCAATTTATGAAATAGCAGAGGACATGGAGGCACAACTGTTAGAAAGGATCAATGAGTCACTGTGGTACACAATCCAGGTTGGTGAGTCTGCCAATGTTGATGATGAGACGACAATGCTTGTTTTTGTATGATATATTTTTCAGAAGGACATGCATGAGGATATATTATGTGAACTTTTGTTGCCAAACAATACCACAGCTGCAGAACTGTCCAAGTCTTTAAATGATGACCTGTCAGGAAAACTGAACTGGTCATTTTGTGTGGGTGTATGCACGGACAGATTGGCTGCCCTGACTGGACGGCTTTCTGGTTTCACTACTCAGGTCAAGGAGGTCACTTCTGGACATGAGTCTACGCACTGTGTTATCCACAGAGAAATGCTGGCTAGCCGAAAAACATCACCTGAACTAAACAATGTTTTGCAGGATGTGATTAAAATGATCAACCACATTGAAGTGCGTGACCTTAACTCACATCTGGCTTTGCAGCTCTGTGAGAAGGTATAGGCAGAGCACACATGTCCTCTCTTATACACAGGACTAAGATGGCCTTCTAAAGGTAGATCACTGGCCAGAGTTTTCGAGTTACGAGAGCTGTTCCAGAGGTTTCTTTTAGAACAACAGTCACCACTGGCAGCACATTTCAGTGACACAGAATGGGTTACAAAACTTGCTTACTTGTGTGACATATTCAACCTGCTCAATGAACTCAATCTGTCCCTTCAGGGGAGAACAAAAACTGTGTTCAAGTGGGCAGATAAAGTGGCTGGATTCAAAGCCAAACTGGAATTATGGGGGCAATGAGTGAACTTGGGCATTTTTGACATGTTTCAAACATTAGCAGAGATTTTGAAAGAGACTGATCCAGGACCTTCTTTCTCCCAGCTGGTGCATAATCAGCTATCTTAGCTTTCAAAAGAATTTGAGCATTACTTCCCAACCACAAAAGACCCCCGCACTGAGAAGGAATGGATCCGTTACCCATTTGGGAACAAGCCAGGTGAATTGACTTTGTCCCATGCTAGAAGCAGATCAATTGCTTGAGATTGCAAATGACAGTGGCCTTAAAATTGTGTTTGAGACAACTTCAAATCTCCATACTTTCTGGATTAAAATCAAGGTAGAATATACTGAGATTGCCACAAAAGCACTGAAAAGTCTGCTTCCATTCCCAACATCCTGTCTTTGTGAAGCAGGGTTTTCTGCTGTCACAGCAAACAAAGGAGATTACGGAGTAGGCTGGACATAAGCAACACACTTCAGTGTCACTGTCTCCCATCACCCCCAATGGGACTGTCTAGTTGCAGGAAAACAAGCTCAGGGCTCCCACTGATTCTGCATTATGGTGAGTTGTATAATTATTTCACTACATACTACAATGTAATAATAATAGAAATAAAGTGCGCAACAAGCGCAATGTGTTTGAATCATCTCTAAGCCATCTCCCCTGCCACCGGTCCGTGGAAAAGTTACCTTCCATGAAACTGGTCCCTGGTGTCATAAAGGTTGGGGACTGCCATCTTATAAGAACACTTGTCCTTGGATTTAAGGCCCATCTACTATTCCATGATGTTATATTGTCAAGACCCTTAATTTAATTACATCTGCAAAGACCCTGTTTCCAAACAAGGTCACATCACAATTATCAGGAGTTTGTATGTAGACGTATCTTTCTGAAGTCATCATTCAGTCTGATGCGGATCCTGTGTTTTCTAGGAAATATGTTGTATGTTGGATTTGGTTATATATTTTTAAGATTGCCCTTCAAAGTATACTGATTGTGTAAAGCCCTCTTCTATATTGTTTTTGGGAGGTTAGGTTTTAGCCAATATAATTTCATAAGACCTAACTGATTTGGGATAAGACTGTAGCTAGATGATGATATAGGCAGAGGTATAGTTATGGAGATAGAGATAGATATAGATATGGAGATAGATACAGCACATCAATCAGTCAGTCAATCAATGAACATTTACCATTCACTGAGCACCTACTTCATAGGTACAGTTTACCAGCTAAGAAAGTAATAGTAAACAGTAAATTAATCCAAGTCCCTTTATGACCTTACATGACAGTGAGATTTCAGTGGTATTGTTGTATTATTACTATTATGAGTAAACTTTGTGGAAATCTTCACCAGAATTTAATCTCTTCAACAATCTTACCAGATAGAAACAATTATTACCCAATGCAGTATATGATAAATATACTCATAAACATGATACTGTTCATAATGTAATATTTTTGTTTTTAAGCATATTTGGACTTACAACCAAGAGATTTAAATTTTGATCTTCATTCTGCCACAAGCAACCAGGGAAACTTTTGAGCATGTGTTTTTTGGCTTTGCAGGGCCTGAGATTTCATCTGTGTAAAATAAGAAGTATAAACTAATGAGTCAGAGCCTTTCCAGGTTTGCAATTTTAGGTCAGTTCACAAAACAAAGACTCAGGGAATATGACATTTGCAGATTAGATTAAATCCACATAGCATACAGATATGGAAAACGTGATCTCTATTCTACTCCTGAGTGTGCGTGTTAACTCCGATCTTTTCATCTGAATTCATAGCTGCAGAATGCTAAAATTTTGAACCTGAGAAAATAATATCTCAAACCTCAGTAGAGAGTACAAATTACACAGGTAGAATTCCATTACAATAAGTTTATTAGAAAACTCAAATATCTTCAATGGTATTTACTGAAACCTACAGATAGTCATTCTCCCAATGTGTGTGTGTGTATGTGTGTGTGTGTTTTACAACATTTAGGGAGAAACAAATAAACAAACAAGCAGGGTCACAAAGTTAGAAGACAAGGTTGCACAGCAGCCCCCATCACCGTGCTTCTCTTCCAGAGTCTTTGCCATCCATCCTCCAAAGCCTGTCCTGTCCCTTCTGGTCTGTGAGGCCTGGGAATTGGAGCTCCGAAGACTGGTGACTTTTAATTCAATTAATTAGATCAAATTTAGCAAGCTTAACCCTCCTGCGTCTCAGTCCACTCCATCGCCCAGAACACTGTTTATAAATATGCAGCAGTATTGTCATCTTGACATTGGGGTGTGACAACTTGCTGGCAGCTAACATGCCACCCGTGATATTACAAGTTAAATGCTGTCAGTGTAAGTGATCGTTTGGCCTCATAAAACTAGCAAATGGAACAAAGCATGGGACTGAGTCACGTGACAGTGCTATAACGTGATCACCCAGATAACTTATAATAATCATTATAATACCTTACTTCAGGTTGTTTTCTAAACAAAGATACAAATTTCTAAATTCTTATATACACATAAATACAGTTTCTACCCCAGGTCACTAAATATAACTCGCACAATGAAATGTTTCAAGAATATCGATCATGACATTTGCTTTAGTAGTCATCATTGGGACTTTTTTTTTTTTAACTGATATCCAATTCTCTCCTCTGGCACAAGGGAGACTGAACTTCTTGGCCTTCTTCAGTTTGGTTGAGGCCATGGGACTAGTTCTCATGTGTTTCATGTCAAACATAATGATATATTTGTAGATGAAAAACCCTTCAACCTCTCTATTATTTTTCTGTTGACCTCCTGGGCCCTGCCTTGCATTATTCATTTATCCAATATTAACTGAGTGTCGATTACTCATTCAGCCACTCAATCAAATTTCATACACCCATGCACACACAGACACACACACACCCCCTTCCTTTTCTGCTAGGAATGTGCTAGTCACATTATCTCTGATCTCTGCCCTTAAGGAATTATTTTCTAGATCCATCAACAAGTGTGAGCTTTTGGGCAGGGTTATGATGAATTGCATAGGGTGCAATGATGGAGAATGGCAGTGCCTGTCAAAAGAATAGACACTTGATAAATGATCTGTTGAATGGATGAAAGACCATCTATACGAGTGACCTTTTAGATGTCAGAAAGATGGAGAGAAGAAAGCATGACACATCATGAGAGGAAGGGTAGAGGAGAACTCAAGGATCAGCTCATGCAGAAGAGTCAATGCACTTTATTATATAAAACATTATGGTAACACATGCATATCATGCATAATAATATAGTATGCAGTAACGACTAGTATATTAAATATATATTCTTACAGACATGTACATCACATTATAACATCTTGATGCATAATGATACATTATAGTATATATTAATGTATATAATAGTATACTCTTATAATAATAAATTAATATAAATAAATGTCATTACATGCAATATACTAATAATATGCAATATATTAATATATAGCTTAGTTTTATACATTATTATATAAAACATACAAAACTGTTATATGTAAGCATTATTTGTCCTCAGAAAGCTTACAGACTAGAAGGTGAGACTAAAAATAAATCAACAGTATTAATTTAGTGTAATGGGCACTGCTCCCAAGCAACTTTCAAGGAAAACACTGTCAAATGAAAAGACAGATAGGTGAAGCCATAAATAAGAGTTTTATGTAGGAAACCATACATTGCCAGTATTTACTGGTGCCTGAAATGTACCAGGCACTTTTCTAATTGCTTTAAACCTATTAGCCCTTTCACACTTGTGACAAGCCTTCCAGGTAGGCAGGCACTATTATTATTCCCGTTTTACAGACAGGACTGATGAGGCAGAACTGAGATTTAAACCCATGAGCTCTGGCTTTTAGAGCTTCTTAATCACATTGAAGTACACCCACTGCAATCTTTCATATTTTTGGAATATAGATGACCTTTAACTCAACATTGGGATAAGATTTGGAGAAGAGACTTAACCAAAGTTAGTTCTATAAACACACATAACTCATGTGAATTTTCTTTTCCATAAGCATCTAATGATTTTTTTTAATCTTTGGGGAAACCACTGAATAAAGTCTTTTGTTAAGAAATGAAAGTAGACAGAGTTGCAGAAGGTTCCAATGTAAATGTGTTTATATTTTAAAAAGAAAAAACTAAAATAGTATTTCTTAAGATTTCAATTATTAAAGACTTATTTTGGTGACCTTAAAGAAAAAATATATTCTCTTTTCATTTTACCTTTAGGTACAAAGAACTGTAATTATTACAAATAGATTATTTCAAACTAAAAAAAAAATAGGAAGCAGTTTCAGACCACAAACAGGCAGTCTACACCATGCAATATGAACATTATATTTATAGCCAAAGACGATTGGTGTTCAGAGATTTTTTCACATACAAAGCTAATTTTATTAATAGCATAAAAATATTACTTTAAAATTATATTAGCTTGCATCTAAGAAATGTATAAATTTCCCCATATTAAATGTTGATTAAATGTTCTATATTTTGTGTGTGTGACTCTGTATTTCTTATCTTGTCTAGTATTTGAAGGGCTTTGAAGGGCAGCCTGGGGTATCCTTGTGATAATGAAAGTAACCTGAATTGATGTCAGCCTTCTGGCTGCAATACTGTGCTGTCGTTTTACAAGACGTTATCATCCGGTAAAGAATAAAGGTGATCTCACTGTATCATTTCTAACAACGGCATGTAAATCTACAGCTATCTCAAAATACAAAGTTTAACAAAAAATGTTGCTTTACTAGGAAGAAATTAATATGTGAGAACAAAGTTTTTAATATGCTCATATTTTAACATTGCTCGTGTTTACAGTCAGTATTTGATGAACATTAGCTATCAAACATTCTGATTTTTACACTATTATGCAACTATAAAGAATCTATTATATCTTTAATTATGAATTAGACAGATGTTGACTTTTTAAAGTTATGTAGCTGAAACACTAACGTAAATTCTGTTTACCTGAATGTGGCTTACATTTTTTACACTTCACCTAAGTGTAAAATTTCCCATTACTTAAGTAAAACCTAGGAAATGTTTTATTCAGGTTCACATTTAATATTTGAGTAATGGTGAAAGCAGATAGACACAAGTACTTATCCACTAAATCCCAATGGGAAGTATTGTTCTGAAGTCCATTCAAAACATAATAAAACTGGGGTAATTATGTCACACAGAAGAGTTCCTCTCTCTTCTAAATAAATATCTTCTTTACTCCTAGAAATATATTGGTATAAAAAGATAAGTTTTTTATTCTCCTAATATAATAATAGCATGGTTTCCTCATTAATTATATAATTATATAAAGTAAAATTCAGAAAGCTCAGCAATTTATTGAAGTAATTTTGGAATATAACCTGTATTTAGTGGGAAGCAGACTTATGATTTTATATTCATTTTACAAGCAAAAATGACATACTCTGTTCTCAGCAACTCCACATATAAATATATTTTTGTCACATTAGAAATGGTCACATTTGATTTCCATTCTCAGTTAAAATTCAAGTATTGTCAGAGAAAATTACTTTAAAATCATAAAAGTTTATGCTCTTGGACATCTTTAGCAGTGCTTTCTTTAAAGTAAACTACTTTTGAAAGTTGCAATTGAACTTGGATTGATGTTTGACATTATTTCTTCAAGGAATTAATTGGACTGAATTTCACATCTTCATTTCATTGTGTTGAAATTGCTTCTGGTTCATCTCTCTTACTTACATCTCTTTTTTATCTGAAACAAGGACAGGGAAATAAACTTCTCCTTATTTTACTGAAAGTACCCAGATACAATACTATTTACATTGTGAAGGATCTTCACAAGCAATAGAGAAGGGAAGCAGTGAGTCATTTGAATGAAAAATACACAGTAAAAATCTTTAGCAAATTGTTGGTCAAGCTTGCAAGAGGCATCACTTGTTGTATGCCCTTGTGGAGAAACTAGATAAAAACCTCAGAGAGTTAAATGTGCATTGGCATATTCAGCAAGTCTAGGGTCTGAAGTTTAAACATATAGGCTTAGAAAACAGATTGTAGTAAGCACTGAAGGTGACAATGACTGTCATTAAGTAGCCTCTCAAAAGACTCTGGTATACAGACTTGTAAAGGTTTTTACATGAACTGGAAGTTTATATCAGTGCATTCTTTACCAGGCAACATTCATAAATGAGAAGATTTTTAAGTGGGCATAGACAAAAAGGAATCAGTCTTGTAGGTGGATGCCAGTCAAATCACGCAGCTGGTAGACAGACACAGCCAGGTTCACAATAGACAAAGATCTGCCTTAGAATCAAGACTCCTCTCTAGGACCAAGAGAAGCTGTCTGATTAATTTCCTTTGACTACTAACTCCTGTATAAATAATTTGTAGCAGAATGTCTTCCCATCTTGCTGTCTTAGCCCACTTTCCATTGCTGTAACAGAATACCTGAGATTGAGTAATTTATGAAGACAAGTAGTTTATTTGGCTCACAGTTCTCAAGAATGAGAGGTACAAGAACATCGTGGCAGCTTCTGGTGAGGGACTTTGTGCTACATCACAACATGGTAGGTGCTTCACAAGATGTGTGACAGCTTGAGTCTCTTATCCTCTTCTTATAAAGCCACCAGTGTCATATGGGACCTGGTCAGTTCTGACCCTGATGACTTCATCCAGTTCTAACTACTTTTCAAAGATCCCACCTTTGGGGATTCAATTTCCAATCCATGAAATTTGGGTGAGATATTGAAGCCATAGCCCTTACTCTTAAATGGTACTTTCCCTAAGTAACTTTAGAAAATGTGATTCTGGTTACATTTATGCTGACTTCATAAATTTACCTACATATATACCCATTTTCTTGAGTTTAGGAGAACACTTGGCAATGAGGAAGTTACTGCTATGTACTTCAATTTCTTTTGTAGACATGAGACAATAATTTTCCCCACCTATATCAGTATACACTAAAATATCAGTGCATTCTTTGCAAACTATTTTTTGGAAATAGAGATTTTTAAATATAGTGATAGTAAGTGAATTTTCAATGATTTTCCTATTTTGATTTGCATTTCTCAGAAATCTTATTATGAGAAAACTCAAAGTTATTTTGTTTTTAGGCATACTCCCATCTCCTCTTGATCATACCTGTGAACTTAGAATAATGACATGTGTAAGGATTGAGAGGAAACAACTGACAAGTAGAAGGAGATGAAATGGGAGGTGATGTACTCAGCACAAGCAGTGACATGCATCACTGTTTGTGTCAACTCGTCTGGACAATGTTGCCCACGTATTTGGTCAAACATTATCTGAATGTTTCTCTGGTGGTGTTTCCAGAAAATATTAAGTTTAAGTTTATAAATATCTTAAAAATTTCTGTTGAGTGTGTTTTAGAGAGGAACTAGAGATGCTCAAATGTTTAGTCTATAATAATTAGACCCGTGTCTAAGAATAAAATTTGTACTATGTTATAGTTTTGTGATGATTATCTTCAATGCTAAGTCAGATAAAATTTAATTATTACTTTGAATGTTCTGTAATGGGGAGGACTCCTAAAAATAATTAGGTAAAAAAAATTGCTTTGATTTTTATGGAATCAAGGGTAAGGGAGACCCTTCCATTCTGCCCACACTTGTTTTAAAACAAAAAGTAATAGAATCAGTGTTTGTTCATTTTAACTTAATTCAGCAAATAGGATTTGAGAACCTATGGCATTCGTGGAACTGCACTAAGTACAATGAAGAATCAAAAATCTGAGACAATATCAGCTCAATCTTTAAGAGGTATTTCAAGGAAAAGGAAGAGATGAGTCCAGGTTTTAAAAGAATAGCTCAGAAATGATGATATTCCTGGTATTAACAGAGGACAAAGTAAGGCAAAAGCATCAACGGCTTATTTGCAAGAAGAAATTTAAAAGTATTAACCATATTAGGAGATGTGCAAGTCAATGAACTTGCAGCAGTACAAATTTGAAAATGCCAAAGGTTGGTTACTTGGGAATTCCTGAACATTCTGTAAGGACTCACATGTAAGTCCTAAGAGGAAGAAACTGTCCAACAAAAATAAAGAAATGATTTCACTAGGCTTTAAGGAAACATTATTAGGACTCTGTGGCTCTAAGGTATGGAATGTCAGGTATCAAAATCATCAGTCATATTGGTGAATTCACTCAGCAGAGAAGGCTCAGAAAAGTGTAAGATTCTAAAGCAGTGGGTTTTTAAAAACTACTTTATTGAGGTATGATTGGCATACAAAAGCTGTACATATTTAACATACACACTTGATGAATTTGGAGAGAATTATATACCTGCAAAACCATCACCATAATCAAGGCAATATAAAAATCCATCATCTCCAACTTTTCCTTGCTCTTTCTTCTTTTCCTTTCCTTTCTTTTCTTTTCCTTTCTCCTTCCTTCCTTTCTCTCTTTTTCTTTCTTTCTCTTTCCTCCTTTCTGTTTTTTCTTCTCTCTCTCTCTTTCTTTCCTTCCTTCCTTCTTTCTTATGCTGAGATGCCAAACCCACCAATCTGAATATACCTAGTGACAATGGCAAGGGTTTTGCAAAACAAAATGCCCTTCTTTAGGGGAAAGCTAATTCTCAGAGGATGAGAATAGAAATTGAAATAATAGAAGAGAAAACCGCTACATGGTAGTGGAGAAACTTGTTTTTTATTGGAAAGTTAAAAGAGTCTTTACTCAATTCAACTTTCCTAAATTCCACTGTGATGTGTGAATTGCTCCAGAATTTTTTTCAGTGCATATAAATGTGTGTACACAGACACACATTGAACGCATACATACATTTTATGTCTAGATAGGAGCATTTCTCACATATCATTTGAGATTTGCTTTTTCTACCATCTCTGCTTGTTTTCTCATTGGGAGGGGTGGATAATTTTGTCCTACCTTTTTTTTTTTCAATTTATTAAGCCGGTACAAATGTTTTTGTTATATGAATACCTTGTATAATGTTTAAGTCAAGGCTGTTGGTGTGCCCGTTACTAAAAAGCTTTCCTTTATGCTCATATATAGACCCCTGTTTCTCCCCACACCTGTCATCATCCTGCAAAACTACTAGAAGAAAAACTGATTCTATTAATAAATATTATATAACTTAAATTTTTATATTAGAACTTCTGCTGCAGGAATATAATAGCAAACACAAGGCTTTGAGAAATATGGAGACATAGGGGTGGGGGACAGGGGCCAAAAAGAGCTCAGTGGATATCTCAAGAGCAGGACCTTGGGATGAGAGGGCCTGGCCCTCACTGTGTTGGCTTCTGCTTACTGGGACTATGAAACTGGGAAAGATTCTTAACCTCTCTCAGTCTCAGTTTTGAAACCAGGTTGAGATAATATGTGCTAACATTTGCAACCTTAATGTTTGCCAGGCACTGCATGAGTGTACATTAGTTCTTATTTAATATGGCCTGTAAACATATTGAGTAAGGAGCATTATCATCACTATTATATAGACAAGCAAACTTGCAGAGAGTTGAAAAATCTCCCAAGGCCATAGAGGTCAATCTGTTTGCATTTCTCTCTACCTCTCTGGTTACCCATCCGATGCCCACTGATAATCTTAGCACCTTCACTTCAATAACATGGTTCCACCTTTCCTGCCTTTTTTTCTTTTTTATCTTAGCTATCCCTGGAGCTCTGCTTTCATTCATTTGCTTTGGTATGTGCATACATGGACACATCACAGATGGATGCCACTCAGGAGCTGGCTCTGTCCTCAAAATCATGGTTCTTTACTTTATTCATGAAAATTCCCCACCTGGTCTGTGATGCTTGCCTTGGTGTGATGTGGATACAAGGAATTTTATATGATGGTGAAGTTCGGGTTACATATTGAATCCTGTAGCTTTCACAGTCAACAATTATTAGGACAAGTAGTAAAAAAAATCTGAGAAATATAAAGATTCGAAAAGGAATACTATGCATGACAGGTTTTATTAATGCCTCTGAAAATTCTGCAATGAAAGAAACCTGAAAGAAGATTAAATATGCATTTTCACAGGTAGAGGAACTTTCGAATATGCCATAACACAAACGGCAATGTGCAAAGTTAGCTTGTATGGTATGGATGGTTAAGCATTTGATTTGGTGAAAATTTTCCCAAAGCACATTCAAGGTAACAGTATATGATTATGGGCAAATTTAAATTATCTTTCCCTAGGGCTTAATGGTGAAAGAGGTTCTTTATGTGCACATGAGTAAGCAGGTGGAGAGATAGGTCAAAGGGTATAATATTGGCAGACAATTCATAAAATTGGGGGGAAAGTACGGTTTCTTTTAGTAATGGAGATAGTGTTCAGTAATATGTTTGAAATCACTATAAAGGAGCCAAAAGCTCAGGGAGAAACTGTAACAAGGACCCACGCATTATTCATCTCTTATTCCTTGTGTTTTCCATGATTTATTTTATTCTACATTAACATCGTTGTAAGAAACAGGTAGACATTACCCAACCCTGGCAGCCCAATATCCATTTCCTCCCTTCTCTCATGCTCAGTGCTTAATAAATAAAATAGGGTGCATCTGCTGTGCAGAATCTAAACCGTAGATGGTGCCCTCGATGGAAGGGATTCTGGATCAGCAGTCATTGTAGCATAGTTCCAGATGTCTTCACTGGTGAATTCTACCAAACAGAGGAAATTATATCAATGCTACACAAAATCTTCTACAAAACTGAAAAGAAAGGACACTACACAGTTCATTTTACCAAGCTAGTGCTACATTCATGTCAAAACCAGATAAAGATATTATAGGAAAACTGTGGATTTGCATCATTCCTTACAAAATAGATGCAAAACGGTTTTTAACAAATTTCTAGCAAAATATAAATCAATAATGTATATAGAGATTATAATACATAGTGAGTAAAGGGAGGGTTCATCACAAGAATGCAAGTGTGTTTAACATTTTAAATTCAATCAACATATTACATCATATTAATAGAGTAAAAATAAAAACAAATAGGATCATATCTATAGAAGCAGGAAAAGAATTTGACAAAATTCAATATCCATTTTATGGTAAAAGTTTTTAGCAATGTAGAAATAAAAATTAAATTTCTCAAACTGATAAAGGGTATACATTTTATAGAAACAGCTAATATCTTTTGTGGCAAAGGACTAAATAATTTTCCCTTCACATCAGTAACAGAACAAGAAGGTACATTCTCACATCAATTCCACATTGTGTTAGAGGATCTAACCAGTGAAATAAGGCATGAAAAAGAAATAAAGTAAAAAATAAGAGGTCAGAAACAGTTCACAAACTATTCTACATAGAAAACTGTAAGAATTTTACAAAAAAGTCTACTAGAATGGATAAAGGAGCTGAACAACTTTATAAGACACATTATCAGTATACAACACTCAATTGTGCTAACAATAAACAAATAGAATTTGAATTTAAATTATAGTATATGCTATTAGTAAAATATGAAATACTTTGAGACAAGTCACTCAAACATTATGCAAACCCTTTATACTGTGGTTGCTCAGGGAAAGGGTCATGAGCAAGCAGGGCTGGGAGTCAGGGGCACAAAGAGGTGAGGGTAAACTTTTGGATGGGACACAAGTATTCATCATTTGAATTGTGTTGATGGTTTCACAGGTGTTTATACATATCAAAACATACCAATTATATACTTCAAACTTGTACAGTTCATTTTATGGCAATTACATCTCAATAAAGCAGTTTAAAAACTCAAAAACTATAAATGTAAAGAAGTTGGCATTTTCATAAATAAAATATACACACACATATATATATATATAATTCCTGGTGCATATTAATATCCTTTCTATATTTTTATAATTTCTTTGAAGGTTTTCTGTTATATTTTATATTGAAAAACTACAAAGATTAGTCTCTCTTCTACTATTATTGGTCAAAATTTATCATGGATGCCTAGATACACGAAATGGTCAACTTTACATTTAGTTGCCTTTGCTTCAATTCCATCATCCTCAAACATTCCAATGCTAATGAATAGTATCCCATTGAAAGAGTTGAGTTTCCATTAAAATAGAGAGTGCTCGTATTGTAACTTCACTACTGTCATAATCCTACTGCATGACAAAACTCTTATCAAACTCAATGGTTTGGATAAGAATTGTTCATTCTCACGGATCTACTGGTCGGCTGCATTTGGCTTTTCTGGGTCAGCTCAGCTAGCCGGCTGGGGCAACTCTGCTTGTCTGGATCAAAGGGGTGGGTCCAGGGCATGAACCACACGGATGAGCCTGTGAGGAGTGATGGAGCAGAGAAGAGACATTCGCCCGTAATGAGAGCAAAGCACACGTGTGGACGCAGAGAGGTGTGAAGGGCTAGTCGGCCCATCAGCCACGTGCAGGCATTCACACACTGAATGACTAAGGATTTCCTTCTAGGAGGCAATGTCTGCTTTGACTATAATTGGATCTTCTGCCGATGTTCGTATATATCCTGTTATGACTTTCTTCTTATGTGTTTTGCTTCTCAAGTTTAGTTTTGAGGGCTCTTTGTCAAGAGTAGACAAAGGCCAAGACAGAGATGAAAGATAACCTCGGCCTGGGGTGTAGGGGTGGGGTGAGGTCATGAGTGTGTGAGGTAAATGAACAAGTGGAGTAGAAGAAATTTATTACCCAGAGATCCCAGAGAGGTTGTGGGTGCTGACTGGACCCCATGGGAAGTTTGGAGGCAGCAGGGCCCCCAACAGTGGACAGGGAGAGAGAAAGAAGGCCTGTGCCATTATTAGGGTCCTGGCATTCTCCCATGGGGGCTGTGGATGGGCTTAGTTTAGAGAAAACATACAAGGAAAGGAACTTATTTACAGGACTCTAGTGTGAAACATCAGGTTTTTTTTTGTTTTGTTTTGTTTTGTTTTTTTTAATCATGGTTAGCAGTTGTGGGGAGTTTTGGGTTTGGGGTCAGTGGGATGAGTGGGCTACCTCACAAATAACCACATGGGGAAGGGAAATTTTAACCAGGCCAAAGTTGATAGGTAAAACTGGGTTTTGAACAACTTATGGCAGGCATAAAAGAGGATACCAAGACAGCAACTATATGAATGAATTTATGACACAGCCAATGGTTGGAAGAATTTTCTAAGTCTGGCTTCTGGAGGCCTATGCTTAAAATTTTGTTTTTGTCTACTACTTATATAAATACAATGTCAGGTCGCTATAGGACATTTTCATATCTCCTGGCCCTGAAAATTTGTCAAAATATTGTGCAAGTTAACAACACAGACTAAAGAAGTATTGCTGGAAACCATTTATATTCTGGAACGGTTGTTCACAGAAATGACTGCAAATCACTTAGTCAAGACTAAATGTGTTCTCAGCTCAATTTCCTTGTATCTGGATCCTAAAATTATCTGCAGCCACAATAGTTCTTTAGTTAAAAGTATAAACATAGCCTCATTATATCCAGTTTAGCAGAGCCAATCTAATTAAAAATTTACTAATGATCTACTACGTGCCAAATGCTGGGTAGGGATACAGTGTGGACAAGTTCCTATGACGCTGCTTAGGGAAGAGAAGGCATGGCTGACACAACTCATCTCAAGGGAGAAGCAGGGGCGAGATGCATGGGACCAGGAGAAGGCAGGAGAGACCTCACTTCTTGTTAACAGAAAAAAACTCAAATTCTGTAAAACAATATAAAGGAGGTATATTTTGAGCCAAATGTGTGGCCAGCCAGGAGCACATGGCCTCAGGCGGTGCTATGAAAATGGTGCTGACAGTAGCTTATAGTTTACAGTTTGGTTTTATGTGTTCATGGAGACAGGAGTGACATGGAAGACCCCAAGTCAATATGCAGAGAGGCATACATTGTTTAGCCTGAAAAGGAGGGAGGCTTACTGGTTATAGTGGGGTTTAAAAGATTCTTTGATTTGCAATTGGTTAAAGAAGCTAAGGTTTGTCTAAAGGCTTGGGATGTTTTAACTTAAGATAAAGATGTCTGTTAAACAGAGATAAGCCAGGGGGCATTTACCAAAACTGCAAGTGAATCTGTTAAGTAAATTGATGGCCTGCACTTGTGGTTTCAGTTTAGTCTTGTATGGCCTTAGGGCTGTTAGAGATTTAGTATCTTATTGTCACAAAGAGTAAGTTCACAGGGAGGGGCATGGTAAGGTGTGTCTGACTTCCCCTCCCCTCAGGGCTGGCAACTCTGCTTCAAGGTTTTCTACAGTCCCCTGGGCCAACGAGGGGGAGTCTGTTCAGTCCTCTGTGGGGCTTAAGATGTTATTTCAGTTCACACTCCAGAGGCTCTTTCACTCTCCTTCAGTTGGGAGCACTCAGCATACTCAGGTGCCGTACTTTGGTGTATTGTGTTCTGAGCCCCAACAGTGGTATGTACCCAAACCTCTTTCAAAAGAAGGAACCTGAATGCTGTCCCTCAGTAAAACCATTTCATTCCTAAGATGCACTGGTCCAATGACCCTAATATTCTGTGCAGTATCAGTTCAGCTATTATGTCAGATAAAGACTCCTTCAGCCCCCTTTGCTGCTCACCTAAGTTTGTTCGTTATCTGCACATATTACAGACACGACAGAGTTTCGTGGCAAGAGAGAAACTATTTATTGAGAGTGAACTCTGGCCAGAAGATGTGAACATTAATTTAAATTCCACCATCAGAACCAAAGGATAATGACTTTGTATTAGTTAACAAATGAGGGAACTGAGATATTAAAAAGCTAAATTACTGTTCAAAGTCACTTAGTCAGGAAGTGTTGGAACCTTGGAATGACGATTTGAACCCGGATCTCTCTGGCTTAGCCTCCCTGTTCCTGTTTTCTGATCCACGCGGCCGCAGGACCAGCTGGAGGCGTGTTTGGCAAGCGTGATCCTGCAGCATCCGTTCGATTTGATGGTCATTAAGCTGCTTATCCTAAGAGAGACATATGATTCTGATGGGGGGAGGGGGGTTTGTTTTATTTTTTGCATTATTTTGTGTCTTCTTAGAGGGTCATTTTCTAAATTAAGAAGCCTGATTTGATAGCAGAAGTAATAACAGGTTGCTCCTACTTGAAAAAAAAAAATTCTCTCCTTTTAGTAGAGAGGTACCACAGTTTAAAAATGTGCCACTGTACGTTAATGTACGACTATATCTTAAACCATCCTCTGTGAATTAATTGACAAAAATCTACCATCATTCTCTTCCTTTCTTCACTGAGGGTTTGGCTTGAACATCCATCACGAGGAAAGGGCAGGTTGGGTTGTCAAAGTGTTCACTAACACCACAGCCCTGAGGAATTCAGGAATTTTGTCAAATAGCAAAGTCGTCTCTGAGTCCGGTTCCAGAGACAAGCCGGAGAGCTGGCGGGAGCCCCCTTTTGTCACCGGGAAGCTGGCCCTTCCCCTGCCCGCTCTGGAATTCAAGCTTTACCGCTTGAAACATGGTGGCATTTTGTCTGAAATGAAGTGAAAGTGGCTGCCTAGACACTCTGCTCTTCTATCTGGCATTTAGTTCGTTGGATTTCAGTCCCTGTTCTTCTAGAAATTGAAAAAGCCACATTAGTCATGTGACCCCTGGGGAAATGCTCTTAAGTGCAAGTGTGTTTGTGAGCAGACCCGAGTCTGGGGAACTAAATAATGCTCTCCAAAACCATGAACCTTAAACATTGGCGAGACATCTTACCATTTTTGGAAATTATGGAAAACTATCTGGAGAATGGAAGGTTAGCCTGTCCCTACTTTGACACTAATTACAGGACACGCTTTCCTCACTAAGCTACAAAAGTGAGGGATGAGGAGGAAAAATGCAAACACAACTGCACGATGAAAGTGGACTCTGCTTTCCTTTACTCGGGAGAGCGATTTGGAAAGTGAAGCTTTTGTTTTTATATTTTCCCTTTGTATCTTTATTCTTTTCGTTTCTTAGTAGAGTGTAAAGATACATTACAGGACTTAATACAGGGCCATGTTTCCAGTGCTGTTTGTTTCCTCTTGCTAACGAGAACACTAACAAAAAGTGGTGAAGATGTCAGTTTTCTTGGACCTGGCTAGATGTGACAGGTACCTGTGACTTTCTGTGGATTCTGTTACCTCTGTCACGAGGCTCTAGTCAAATGTCAGAGGACAGTGATGGGTGAATGTGAAAGCAAGTGAACATTCAAAAGGAAACAGTATCCAGAATCAGTTTGGATGAAATTTTCCCAACGGTGGTAACAAAAGTACTGATCTCATACTACAATTGAGTGGATTAAATGTGTTTATGCTCCTAAAGTGCTTAGGTCAGTTTGGGCCCATAATAAGTATTTAGTAATGGTAAGTAGCTACCACTGCTAATCCACTCCCACTGCAACCACCACTAGGACACTCTAACCATCATCATCGTCTAATCATGGCTTTCCCACACCAACTAATGGAGACAAAATTGGGGGGATGTTAGTCACATCAAAATGTGCACCTTCTCCCTGCTACAAAATATATTCTCATCCTTGTTATTATCAGGGTTCAGGACACACCCCTGAAACTGCCCTATACAAATTAAAAAAGGGGCGCAAGGTGAGAACTGTGGCAAGGGCCTAAACTTTGCAAAGGCACAGGCGTATCTGAGAACCGTGATAATAACCAGCACCCTAGTTAGCTTTCCTATAATTGCTACTCAGGAATTACAGAGCTGACAGTCATAAAGATTCTTAACCATTGATAACATCACCCTTATGAAAACTAAGGCAAGTTTTGAGATCTCTTCCAGGCCCTGCAGAACAGTTGACTCACCCCGACCAGCAGCCCACACTGAGGAACCGACTCAACTGGTATTGTGACACCTACCCAAGAACCAACTCGGTGGAGGAGACCATTTCTATACCCCTACGGTGCCTCCGCAAACCCAGCCAATTACCAGACCCAGTTGCCTGGGCTTTTGCCCACCAAACTACCTTTAAAAGCTCTTTCTCCCATATTTTGGGGAAATGGATTTGAGAATTCCTCCATCTCATCGCATGGGACCTGTGATGTTAAACTCTTTCTCTGCTGTAAACGCTACTGTTTCAGTGTATCGGCTTCCTCTTGAGCAGTGGGCAATAAAACTGGTTGGGTTGTAACATCACCCCAAAATATGAGTGCAGGAGACCAGAATATGCCACCCGAAAATGTACCAGTCTCGATAATTGATTACTTTGAAGACAACCAGCCATCATAGGAAAAGCTCCTCACATCCCACTCAACTGCAGAAAATAAGGTATAAAACCCTGCCTTTGTAAAAAATATTTACGTCTTTAAAGGACGTTTTCATTAGTTAAAGATGTCCACACCAGGAAGACAGCTGTTCTAAGACAAGTGCTATTATCTGAGAGGCTGTTATCTGCATAACAAGGCAACATCCATTCACCGCATGTTTCCTCCCATTTGTTCACCTGAGATGTGTCTCCATCGCCCCAGAGAAGCCCCAAGCCCCCTTTCCTTCCTGTAGCTCGGGATGCTATATGTATAAGATTCAACCATCTAGTCCTTCTTTGAATCTCATATTTTTGTGGGACTCCCATGCTTATGGATGTAATTAAAATTGTTTCTCTCTCATTAATCTGCCTTGAAGTTAATTAAATTCATGACTCAGCCGAAGAACCCAGGAGGGTGGGGAGGAAAGCCATTTTCCCTCCCCTACACTATCCACTTTTACAAATGCAAAAAGCACATCCCAGTTTTATGTTTTATAGCCTGAAGTTGATCCACCTATTTTTATACTAGGCACGGGGCCAGCCAGGTCATCAGATCAGCACAGCGAAGAGCACACCACGCTGTCTCGGAGACACAGTGTTCGGTGAACTCCACAGCCAGGAGCCAGTTTTCTACAAAAGTTGTTCTCTCTCCCAAGAATGCCCTGCACAGCAAACGGCTCATGTGGAAACCGTTTCCTGGAGTCTTTGACTAAACTTTGGGCCAGCTGCGGCAACTGCCTTCTAAGCGTGCCACGGAAAATGCCATTTCACTTCCAGCAGGTGGATTCCTGGATCTCCCCAGCTGGCCGGCACACAAGAAAGGTGTGGAAACTGTTCCGACTGCTTGAGTTTTGAAAACGGAGAGAGCAGTGAATCTGACTCTATTCTGCTCCGTTCAGACTGCCAGATCTGCCATCCATTTTTAAACTGCAGAATGAATTTCTAAAAGCCAACATGGCAGCATATGACATACTCTGTCATCCTTCACACTCAAACATTCTTGCACTGAGAAAAACAAGCGGGTTTTCTTGCTCGGGATAGTGAACCAGACTCTGAGCTGTGTTTTCCTCACTTACCATCTTCTGAGCTGCCAGGAGATGTGCTTTCCTCTCATTACCCAGGCCCCAAATTAAATTATTGTGGCTTCCTGTCAGCCTAAAAGGAGCCACAGAGAGAGAGACTGTTTCTTCAAACCAAGGAGTTTATGCAGGAGTGGCAGGGGATTGCAATTCGGGGTATGTGTGCTACAGAGGACCGCAAGCATGGTCAGGGCTGTTAGGGCAAAGAGGAAGCTTTTAAACACTAGAGGAAGTCCCCGTAAGCTGTTTTGAAACAAAGGCCTTTGACTTCAGGGGCTTGTTGCAGAAGTTGGCCCGAACTCAGGGATGGAGACAGCCTTCTTCCTTGAGTAGGTATCCTTGTGCAAACAGTTCACTAGAGCGCTGCTGTTTTGAAGAATCCCTCCCTCGCACAGTTCCCTCCCAGGCACCCCTGCGTGAGGCCCCTCCTTTACAGCCTCCCAGCTCCATTTGTTAGGGTTTTCGACATTAGCGACTCCACTTTGTTATTGATGACTTTCACGCTCCTATAAAAAATAAAAATCATGAAATCTGGAACCACAGGTACTTTGAATTTGTACTTGCTAATAAGCCATGATGAAATAATCTGTTACTTCATACAACATGTACTTGAAATATATGTATTAAACATTTTTTAAATGCAATTTTTAGACTCTATTATTTAAAAAACTCAATCATCATTTTTTGGCATTTAGGGTTAGCCACAACAGCACATCAGTCAATTGGTGAAAAAGTCTCAGCTGTTAGGATAGAAGTGGAAATCTTTAACATTTTGCTTTAGCAGCAGAGATCTTCAAATTAATTACCTGTGGTGTGACGAAACACACACACACACAGAAGATTATCAAAAATCTCGTGGTGCGTTCTCTTTCTAGTCCTATGAAAGTCACGCTGAGAATAAAGATGACATCATAAGCAAACTATTTTTAGTCATGTGCTCATGTATTCCTTTTCTGAAGCTGACACCTGAGTGTCCTCCAAGTGCCAAATGCTGTGCGGAGGGTACTGGTGGAGGAGGGGCGGGTTTACCCCTGTTGCCCGGGGAAGCTCACGTCTGGCAGGAGAGACTATAACATGGATCAGTAATCAGATGTAAGATGTTAAGTAGTATAAGGAGGATTAGGAATCCTGTGTTATCCTCTAACAGAGGAAAGACTGATTCGTTCTGGATAGCTATTTTAGAGAAGAGTTTATATCATAATAAAATGATGCATGAAAACCTTCCTGTACGCTATATGTGTACCGTGGCATCTCATTCCATTTTAATGTACATTTCCCTTGTAATTAATCTTACTGAACATCTTTTCATGTAGTCCTTTGACGTTTGTATATCTTTTTTGATACCAAGTCCTTTTAATTTTCTCTGTTATCTTCTATTGGAGTGATTTATTTTCATATAATTGAATTTTGAGAATTTTTTAACATTCTGTATACAAAATCTTTGCTAATATTTGTTTTGCAAACATATTCTCCCAGTCTGTGGTTTCCCTTTGTATGATTATCTCATATTTCCTGTGCTTGGGGGTTGTTGAAATTCTTGGATCTGTACAATTATACTATTCATCATGATGGAAGGTTTTCATCCATCACTTTTTTTAAATATTAATTTTTCTGTTTTGAGTTTGTATTCTCTCCTTCAAGGGTTCAAATTGCATACATTTTGACTAATTGATATTTCCCACGGAGTCAGTTTTTCCCCCCACTGTATGTTTTATTTTTGAGCATTTCTATTGCTATTTCTTCAAGTTCATTAATATTTTATTCTGGGTTTTTAACTGGAGTTCATCACATCCAATGCATTTTTAAATTTTAGATGTTACATTTCATCAATAGAAGTTCCACTTAGATTTTTAACATATTTTGATTCTCATCATGCTAATGTTTTCTTCTGCATCTGTGACCATGTGGAATATATTTGTGGTAGTTGTATAAACTACCATGTCTACTGACTCTTATCATCTATGTCAGTTCCATGTTTATTTTTAGTTCTGATTTGTCTTGGTGTTATAGAACATCTATTTCTGACTCTTAGCACGCTTGTTAATATCTTACTGGATGATAGGCATTGCTATTTTATATTGCTGGGTTTTGAGTTTTCTTCCATTCCTTAATACTAATAGTATTGAGTTTTGTTCTGGTATTACATTAAGTTACTTAGAATCAGTTTGACCCATTCAATGCTGCCCACTACTATTTTGGGGAGGATTATACCAAAAGCTTTGTGTATTTTCATGTACCTATACTCGGCCTGGTAGGAGTGTCTGTCAATTATTTCCAATTGCCTGTGGGTTCTGAGAGTTGTTCAGTCTAGTTCTTTTCATGATTCTATTCTTGTTATCTTTGTGTTTCACCTCATACTTGCAGAATCCGGTATTCAGCCCAAGATTCAAGAGACCTTTCTCCAGACCCTTAAGGTTCTCTCTCTGGGCAGGTGTCTCCTATCTTGTGTTCTGCCTCATATAGTGTAACCATCTCAGCCTGAGTGACTTCTAATCTCTGTCTCATTCACTCTGGGAGACTAATGGGCTCTATTGATTTTAGTTTCTCTTCCATGCCCTTTGGCTTAGAGATTGTCTCCAACTTTAAGCCAGGACTATCATAAAACTTTTCTCATTGATTCTCTTTCTCTTAAGAATCACAACTCTGTTTTGCCTGTCACCCAATTTATGAAAATAGTCATTTCATATGTTCTGCCTAGTTGGCTAGTTATTTACTACAGGAGAGCTATTTCCATAAGCATCACTGTTTATGAAATGCATAGTCTGTGATTCTGTATCTTGATTTGACATATGTCATAAACACTAATTAGCTGTTATTGTTTTATAATTTAGTATGCGCTTAGAGTTTAGAGAGGTTTTTTAGAGATCTTATTTTTAACAAGGAATTGGCAAAGTTGAGGAACTTGTTTTTCTAATTTAAAAAAAAAGATATGATTGGAAATTTCACTCACTATTGATGTATAATCAATGGTCTAAAAATTCACCAGTAGCGAATAGTTTACTTCCTGGTTATATATTTTTGCATTTTGGTACCAGTTGAATTAAAAGAAAACATGAGAATTATTGTTTCTTAATTTTTCTTGATTATTTAGATTTGTGCATCTTAGTACAAGTGTTATTCTTTACTCAGGGAGTACCCTTTAAACTCAGAAAAGATTAATCTTTGATGGTTTTCTCAGAAAGCATTGGCAGAAGTGGGAATTCTGAGATTGCAAAAACTTTAGATAAGAAGGATTGACTAGCACTGGGGACAGCATGTGAGAAAATTCCCTTCTTGCTGCAAACAACTTTAGAGAGAAAATAAGCCCAACAAATAAAGCTGAGGAACCTTCCAGCTTTATTCTCTCCCTGTCCATCATAAACTCCCTCGACATAGGCAAATATCCTCATAAATTTCATGGTTTTCCTTTCTAAGAGCAAAGTTATTAGAACAATGCTGAGTGCTTAGTAAATGTTCTGGATATTTTAGTACATATTTATTCAGAATATTACTTGATTTTTTTTAGAAGTCTTTGAATATTCTTTGCAACTCACTTTTTCTTCCTCTATGTTATGTTTTTGAGATTACCAGTGTTGACACGGTAATTTATGGTTTACATCTTGTAACGTGTTCACTATTACCTTGTATAAAATATCAATTTATTTATGTCTGCATTCTCCTGTTCTAGGGCCTTATTTTTTGATATTATAAACAATATTACAATGGACTCGCCTATATATATATATATATTTTTTTTTTTCTTTTCCTCGTGCAATGGACTTTTCTTCCTGAGAGTCACTCCTAATAATACGACCTACAGATGGGATACCCTGGCTGTGGGAAACAATCATCTTCAACTTTACTCGATATTGCCAATTTTTTCTCCAAAGTGCCAGTCATAATTCAGGTCCACACTGGCAAGAGTATGAAAGTTCCCATTGCTCTAAATCTTTGCCAACACATTTTCGGGCTTTGTTATTCCAAAGGTATGCACAAGTTTGCCCTGGGGCAGGAAGAATGAAGTGATTATCTCTCTGGGTCTGCATGTTTTCAAGGAGACTTTGAATAAAGCCAGAAATAATGAGCACCTGCACTGAGGCAGTAACCACGGGAATGGAGAGAACTTGAAGCACTAATAAGGTATAATCCACAGTTCTTATTAAAAACACAGTAAGAGAGAGAAGGTAGTGAGTCCCTTTCAAAGAGTAAAACGGAAGGTGGACACCAAATTTCATGACTAGGAAGCTTAAGTGGGCAACGGGGTCACCAATTAGGATGGCGGATGGCGGGAGGGAGCCAGGTGGGTCCTGTTCTATGTGTGGAAGTTGTTTGTTGAGTGAGTTTATACTTTGCATGAAAACTTGAGACCAAACATATGCAAATGCTTTGGGTCCCATGAGCTCCTTTTCTTCCCACGTAAATACAGCCTGGGTATTCTAGGCATACCTAAACTCCTAAAATTAATCTATTTGAAACTTAGTTCTTTCCTTAATTTGGCCAGAGAGTATATTTGAGAGGAGAAGTGGAGAGAAGACCAGGTTATGATTATTGAGATATTATGCAATCTGCAGATAGGCCTCAAAACTTTAAACCTACACCTCAGGAGTTTTCCTTCCAAGGGACATGATTCATTTGGAAAAATAAATATAGCAGTGATCTTGCTACACTAATTACATGAGTTCTCACTATAATTGCCACAAAAGTATAAGTTATAGTAATTTTCAGTGCTCCACCAGGGAAAATGAAGTTACTTTGAGTTATAATGGCAAATTAGATGGTATCTTACAAAAACATGAAATAACATAAGCAATTTGGGTCACTGTAATATGTGCTATGTCCTAAAATGCATTCTTTTCATTAGATTAAATAAAAAACATACATTCATGCTTGTATTTAGCCTTACTCCGCCCCCAAGTATAAACAGATGACAAGACTCAGAGGATTACAGAGGTGAGAAGTGACATAAAATTAAGAGTTATATCTTTTCATAAAGGGCACATCCTATGCAAAGGGAATATTGAGCAATGGAAGTGAGTTTGTTCAGGTTGCTGATATATATACCACCCTAACCAAGAGAAATTCTTGATAGGTAAAAGCTGGAGGAGAAGGTTACCACAACTTAGTATTTGGGCTGTCATCAACAGCAGGTGCAGTTGCTTTTGAGATCTTGTTCTACCAAACATTAGCACCAGCACCCATCAGAACACGATGGTTTAAGCAGAGATTTGTGTCATAATAAAAAGAGAATGGTGGTTTCCCTCAGAGAAACTTGGTTTTGATTCTTGGCTGTATTATTTTCACTCAAGTTTTAAATTCTTTTTTGATTACATGGGAATGGCACTCCCATTTCACAGGGCTATCAGGGAAACTAAGTTGCAACATACAAAATGCCAAGCCATGAGCCTATTGTGCAAATGATTTTTGATAAAAATGATCACATCTTGTGGATCCCCAAAATATCTGTCAAAAAGTCTCTGGGTTGCATAGAATTATTTTCCTTAACAGAAACACAGGCAGGATCTGAATAATCACTGCACACACACACACACACACACACACACACAACTTCTCTACATGTTGAGAGAACATTGCTTTTTATACAACACATTCTCATCAACCACTCTTACTAGCACTGTAAGGAACAAATGAGACAATGAATGAAAAATATTTTGTATGCTGTCCCTCAGGCGAGCTGCTATCACACATTATATCTAATCCTCCTTCTTTGCATTAGTCCTGGTGTTAAATAATTCTACACTTAGAGGAATGAAGGTTCAGATTTTAATGGCATGTCCGACTCTTAAGACAAAATTATAGTTTGAATCCTGGGCTTCTCGGTTTTTTGTTGTACACCACACTTCTCACCTATCATTCTGGTATAACCCCAAATAGTTTTATTTCTTTGGAAACTTGAGGGATGAATTGTGATCTAATCAAATGCAATGAAACACTGACAGAGCCGGCAAGACCAGAAGTCCAGGAAAATGGGTGTTCCTCTTTTGTAAAATAATACCATTGCCAGAAAATGCTTGGACCTGTAATTCCTCAGCTTCCTGTATCTTGTCACACTTGGGAGACCAGCTCTCTCCAGTGGAAGGTAGGAATGAAGTGGGCAAGTTTCTTTACTGGGTCAAGATTTTTAAAGAAAGTTTTTCTTCTCTTCTCACTTGTCTTCTTCGTATTCCTCCAGACACAGAATGAGATGGTGATGAAAACTTAGGGGTTGACAGAGCCCAAAACAGTAAAAGCCCCTGTAGCCATGGTCTCTAAGACACTGTGTTGTACTTTGATGTGAACAAGAAACGTCTCTACTGCTTTTATTTTTTATATTAGCTGCTGTTTCCCTAATACAACTGAGTTCCATTTGGAAAGAGGATCTTAAACCTATTAATATATAAAATGTGAGACAATGCCTCATGGCTTATGAGATATGGGTATCTAGTATTTGAAGACTTGGGATTGGACAAGAATTATACATTGCACAGGATTATTTTAGTCCCAGTAAAATGACATCTGAAGCTCAGTAACACTGTTTCAGTATAGCATACTTTACCTTTAAGCCAACATGGGAGATTTAGTCACTGGTCCATAGCAGAACTCAAACGTGTTACATTGTGCTGATGAAAGGACATGTTGTATGGTAAAGAGAGCCCTATAAGAGGAACAAAAAGACTCAAGTTGAATGCTTGGCCTTGACACTTTCCAACCATGAAGTCTTAAAGTGTTATTCAATTTCAGACTCACTTCCTTCGTTTTTGAAATACTAGGCAAGGATATATGTCTTTATCATCTAACAGAAATGAGGTATATAGAAATGAGTACATGTGCCTTATTTCACATAAAGTATTAACACATTTTTTAAGTATTATTACTAGTAGAGCATTCTGATTTATAATCTTGTGACCATTATGTAAATAGGCTTAAAATATATGCATGTATTTATAGATGTTATAAAAACTACAGAACCTGTGAACTCTTATTATAACAATTTCATGAAACATGTCATATCAATATATTGTACTAATAGTCCTGATATTTATATATCAGTTTCACGTTAGTTGCCCAGTATAAGAATATATTAGTCTTAACAAAAATAAACTTTGAATCTACCTAATTCTTCATTAGCCTTCCTGAATTTGTTTTAAAGCAATGGGCATTTTTTAAATTTATTTTTCATTTCTATGGGATCATCATTAAGTCAACCTTATGCCAGTAATCACTATGTAGTTTTGTAGAGCCAGTTAGTTCATGAATCAGATTAAATCCACTCTTGGAAGTTTATGTGCATCGTCACAAGCACTCAATTACTCTCCATGCTGAACAGTTACCCTGGGGACCCTATAACCTTGGGTCAGTTAGGATAAGAATAGAGACTCCCCTCAGTAGATCCAAATGGTTCATCCAGGTGCTTGGACAGCAGAAAGGAAGCAGTAGACCCAGTGATTGTCAGGATTAGACAAGGTAATTAACAGGACCCAAGGTTTCATTTCTGTGGGTGAATGCTGATAAGATCTGAGAATCATATCATAATATATGT
Organism: Mirza zaza; assembly: GCA_008750895.1. Taxonomy (NCBI): domain Eukaryota; kingdom Metazoa; phylum Chordata; class Mammalia; order Primates; family Cheirogaleidae; genus Mirza; species Mirza zaza. Next base: position 49,963 of record VSMD01056609.1, read on the forward strand.
GGACATATATGTGTGTGTATATATATACAGACATATGCACTATGTGCATGTACGTGTATATATGTAAATACATGTATACAGAATTATGTATAGAATATATACCTCTCATATGTATAATTCTAGTACTTATAATGACTCTAACCCTTCTATTTTATGCATTTTCTTTCACCCACAATATAAACTTAGTGATCTATAGGCTTTGGATTTTCAGAAACCTCATGACAGCCCAGCGTAAGTCCTGGATTACTCAAAAATCTCCAGAAATGAGGGGAAGGGGATTCTGTGGGGAGGGCGTTAAGGGAATCCTGGAATTGTGAACTCAGTTTCTATTTCTGCTGAGTCTTTTATTCATTAAATAAGCTCTTTAGAATCAACCATAAGTCAGGACAATAAATTGAATAGAATATAAGATTTGGAGTTATTTTCTCCATAATATGTCCTTCAATTCTAACATTCTGTGTCATTAGCAGGAGTGCATCCAATCCATGCAGCTACGGGATCACTCAGAATAAACCGGACGTAGCCCTGTTTCTATGCCTGCAGGGGTGAAAGTATTGACTTTTTAAAAGAACACTTGTATGTGGATCAGATCAAAGATAAAACATAGGATGAGGTTTCTAAGATAAACAGGATCTGACTGGCCCCTGTTCTGTCATCTGTAAAATTAAGGCTACAATAATGGCACTATGGAGTATAGACTAAGATAGATTGAAAAAGTAAAAAAAAAAAAAAAAAAATTAAGGAAAACAAGCTAAAACTGTTTTGCTTACATTATTGTTGATAATATAGTATGGAATTTTATTACAGTTATAAAATGATCTATAAGTAAAATTACATATGTATATGATATATGAAAATATTTGTGATTTTAGTAGCTAAGCTAAAGTGTTTTTATTTACAATAACAGGAAGAAAACTATCTTCTTCCCCCAAAAGTAACCACGCTTCTGCAGGTAGCATTGTAAACTCCCAGTGCACATTCGGGAAATTTTAAATTGCACGTTAAATCTCGCACTTTGCAACAAGGCGTCTCTCTATGTGGCGAAGCCCTCTCCATGGAAATGATTTTCTTGAAGACACATCTCAGTAAATGCTGTAATTTTCTCTCTAGTTTGCCGTTCCCCATCCCCTCCACGTGCACTTTTCTTTGATGGAAAAGTTCCCCTCAGCGGCACAACCCTGGGGATTTAGAAGTTCGACTCTTGAACGAGTGTTTCTCAAAAATATTCAAACTGCATTTTAAGATGATGGAACGTCTGTGTCTCTCTTCCATCTGCAGATCCTAGACAATGAGACAGCCAAGGGCTCACCAGGGCTCAGCCGCTTTCATCATCAGAGCGGTGGCAGTTGGCAGTCAGCTCGGGGCTGGCGCAGTGGAGCCGGGGCTCTGTCGGGCGGGCTAGCAAGTGATGTGTTTAATGAGCACGCGCTCCCTTTAAAGTGCCTTCTTTTGGACAGATCAAACTTGTTTGCATTCTAATTGCTCTCCTCGGTGGCTTAGACTTTCTGCTGTTAGCTTTCTTCTAATAGAATATCAGAAACGGCCCCGTGCTGCAGATGAGATTCTCAACCGTATTGAGATATATTTACTTTGTGGAAGTAGCCTGTTGGGTAGAAAGAAAACCGAAGGGGATGAGAAGACCTATGCTCTCACCTTGAGTCAGCCACGTGGAAAAGGCGTGACATCGTACGAGTTACTTCACATCTGCACCTGTATTCTCCTAGCGGGAAAAATGACGATGTTGAACTAAGTGTATCTGAAATCCTCCCTAGCTCTAAAATCAAAGTAACTTCTTTTTTTTTTTTTTTTTCCTGCAAAGCCATTAGAAAATTAGAATCTCTGCATTCTCTACCATAACTATAAAACTTTCTCTACTATACAAATGTTTAAATTATATTCTGTTAAACTTTTGCGTGATTTAATAGCTATAAGAGCAAGTCTAAAATGTACTGAGTTTCTCTGTGAGTTCAAAACCTCCCAGGAATCAAGCTACTATATTTTAGTCTTATGGTATCTAACTTCAAGATAAGGCAGATAAGTCAGTTTGACACAACTGGCCTATTTTATAAGGTAGTAACAAGAAGAAACTGTTGCTGAAAAATATGTACATCAGAGGAAAGACTGTGGCAGATCAGTTCATCCGAAAGTGCACAAAGTTCAGTATTGTGCTGAAAGAAGCACACAATGGTGCACCTGATGCTAAGTGAACAGTAAAGTTGCCACAGTTAAAAATTGTGTTAAAATTGCAGCAATCAGCTTTCATTTTCTCTGGGATTGGTATTACACATTCTATTGCCTTTCAGTAGATCTTCTCCTCCTTGCTCCCTTACTTTCATTTCTTGAGCTCAGCTCAGAAATGAAGTGCATTCATCCACATCCTTGTCTCAGGCTCTGCTTTGGAAATGTGGGTAAGTGAAGACCTTTTCTGTCTTATGTACCTTCACTGACCTTATGTCATGCTTACCACTGTGCTTTGTCCCTCTTAATATTTTTAATATGGTATACACATAATTTTAAACATTATGTAAATCTTCCCCAAAATTGTAAATTGGATTTAAACTCAGAAGACCTTGATGTTACAAAACGTTGCTATTTATCATCTGTATTTCCATGAAAAACTTATTTAATTACATGTTTCTACAACTTTAAAATGTATATAATTGCTTATATTCCTCCTAGTTTGCAGATATTTTATATTGAATTGTGTTTTAAAATAATATGTCACATATAAGATGACAATATACAAATATAGAGAAAAATTATTTTATTGGTCATTGGCAATAACTCATTTTCTTTGTGTTACCTGTAAATGACCAGATAATACCTTTAGGGTATAATTAGATTTATTAACACATCCTTATTTTTTTCACTGAAACATATGTCTCCTGGAATATGGCTAAGGTCCCTTCTAATTTCAGATATATTCCCCATCTCCTACTTAATATTTTCATGAAATCTAAGACTACTACTCTCTGGAGACTTGTTGTATGATACATCCACAAAAGCAGGAAATATGCATATTTTCACTTTTTTTCTTAATGTAGGCTTGAAACACTTTGTGCTCTAGTATAAAGTGTTGAGTGGTTTGCGGTTATTAATTTTGAGCCACAGGCTGAGATTTCATTCCCTATACAGAACTCATATTGCTATCTGACAGGCCAACCTTTGATATATATGAAAAGATATATAAGGTATTAGGCAGGTGATATTTCTTTTTACCTCACTTGAATTTCTTCCTCAAATCCCTTCCCTTAGCCCTACCTTGGTGTTCTGACCTGGACAGCAACATCTCAATATTACTCTTCTCCTACAAAGCCTGGGACAGATTAGAGGTGAATATTAACTCACAGTTTTCTTTTTCCCCAAAGAACCCTACCATTTTGCCATTTGTTCTTCCCAAATGATGGACTTCCTGAGCCAAAGAAATGGCCAAGGACAGTCTTTCTATTCTAGTCTAAGAAGAAAAAACACAACAATGTCTCCCTCTCCCTCTTTTATCTTTAACTTATTCTCTTTTAATTTGCATTCCTACAAAATGCTGGATTAATATTCTTCTCTGCTATAACCTAAAAAGGGCTTGGTGTCATCCTTGATGCCTGTGTAAAAAGGTGTCTGGAAGAGGTGAAACATGCACAGTTCATTTGCTATGATATATTTTCACAAATGTTCTTTGGAGTTTGGTAAAGCCAGGTGAAGCTTGGAAACCTCTTATTACATAACCCAGGTTTTTCACATTGGGAAATTTGTGTATAAATAAGATTAAAAAGTCCTTTTGTTTAGGAGTATTGAGGGGAGAAGAGGATGTTTCTACATAACATTCATTCGTCCTTTGCTGATAAAACTATAGCCACCTGGTCATCCAAAAGAGTTAATCTCCTAGAGCCTATTCCTCTTCCTTTGCCATAATCGAGCTGGCATTTAGGTTTTTATGAGAAGCCAAAAGTGAAGTAATTATGTGCAAGATTTGAAAGTAAGAAAGTGGTGTGGCTAGAGTGTTGGTGAGATGTAGCTACTCGAATAAATGCAGATGATGTATATAATAGATTCTTCTACTACTGAGAAGACTATTGGCTTACACTTATCCTCTCTTTGACATTCTGAATAGGGAAGAACATTTTATTGTTAATCTGGTCATTAGAAAATATTTTTTAAAAGATACTTTTTAGTGGTTTAATTTTCTTGTTATTAAAACTATAGGTAAAGTCATGAGAACTCTCCTTGTTTCCATATTCCTCTGTCATCAAAAATAGTTAAGGATGCAACAGAGGGTTGATGTATAGCTTCCTTCTACTTTCCAGACATAAAGAAACCTTTCTATTTAAACTGTCCTTTAAAACCATCTGTTGTTCATGGCAAAGTTGCAAAAGAAATTAGTTACGCATCTTAGTATTTGACCAATTTCCTCTCCTCCAGGGATTGCATTCACATTTTTCTGTGAGTTAAATAAAAAATAAAATTAAAAATTTCAGTCATCCGTTATATAAGAAGAGCACACTTTTAAAGGTTAATGAAAAAGACACTTCTTACAGCAGGAATGCTAATCACATCAGTGGTGAGGAGGACCATCTCAATCTAGTTTCCATGTCCCACCATTTTCTGGCTATTTATGTATAATGCTGCTGATGGTTTCAGTAGACACTCTCCACAATGCAGCCAGAAAAATCAAGGATTCAGAGGTTGCTGCTCTTGCCGAGCTGGTGAAGTGAGAGAAGATGGATTCTTATATTATCTCAGCAAAGAATTACTTATTTTATCTAGATTTATGGTGTTTGCAGAACAAGAATGCTGTCACTCATAATGACTCTGGCCATTATTTATTTATCAGTCCAGGTAAGTTATAATTCACAACACACTGGACAGCTGCTGTTTTTGCCTGCTCATCCATCATTCCCTCTTTTTCTGTTAACACTACTGATTTTTCTCTGAAAACCACCTTTTCCCACTTTCAGGCTATGTCATTTTCATCGGTTTGATCTCGTCCCTGCAGTCCTCAGGGGAACGAGTGACTCAGAGGTTGGACACAGAGGTTAACCGACCACATATAGGTTACACAGGCATCTTGAACCAAGGAGAAATATCTATAAACTCACTTGAAATATTCAGAAAGATGATCCTTTCTGCTCCAGTTGCTAGGCCATACAATGTACGCACAGAGCCGCTCAGGGCAGCATAGAAAGAACTTGCCACGAATAAGCCCACCCCAAGAAAAGAAGACAAAGATAGAGAGGAAGAAAGGCCTTAATCTTCAGGCTACACATTTCCTTTTTTCTTTTCCTTTCTTAGGTTAGTGCAAATAGGGTATTTGTGTCTTGCAACTGAAAGCATCCTGAAGAGTACACGATCTTTTTACTGATGATAAAACAGGAAAGAACGATAGAGATAAGAAGTAGTTCAAGTAGAAAATACATTAGTTAGAGGTTACTAAGTGAATCAGAGAGTTATTGGGATGGCCAAAGGAATGTACTCGAAGATACGCTTACAGAGAAACTTCTCAAGGACAGAACACCAAACTGGCCTTCTGCCATGTCCTGTCAATGTGGCCAGAGGTGCAGGCTATAGTCAATCTAGAACCATAGTTCATTGTCCGCCTGCCTTTGAAAGCTCCAGTACATCCATGGATGCAGCCCCTACCAGCAGAGTGGATTCTGAACACTGAGCCTTTTTCCTACATTTGCTCATCTCCGTGTCGAGGTCTGGAGGTTACGTAGGAACCTAATTTATAAGCTTGTATCCTAACCACTAGCAAACGGAGAACTGTGTGTTTTTAGAGTCTGCCATGAAAAGGCACTCCTACTCAGAATACAGAATCTATCTAAACTTAGGGAAAATGTTCCAAAAACGTCAGACGGCCTTTTCAGTGGTTGTTCTGATTTATTTTTATGTAACAAATGGTGTTAAATGTAATGACGTATGACAACAATTTATCATCTCTCTTAGTTCTGTGAGTAGACTGGATTGAACCAGGCAGTGCTTGCTTAAGGTCACTGATGCATTTGCAGCCAGAAGGACTGGAGCCGTGTCACCTGGGGGCTAGACGAGGCTGGTGTCCTAGCTGTTTCCCTGCAAGGATGCCGCCAATCCTGGCTGTTGGCTGAGAGTCACCTGGAATTTATGACTGAGGTGTTTACACATGTGTTTGCATGATGTATGGGCTTCTCATGGCACCATGGATGAATTTAGGCTAAAACAGGAGTCCGGTGTGTGTGAGGCAGGACTATGAAGAAGCCTCCCATTGTCTAAAGGACTCTTTCTGAATTTGGACAATGTCTCTTCCACCATATTCCACTGATCACAAGGTCTTCCCAGATTCAAAAGGCAGAGCGGCCACATCACGTTGCCAAAGAGTATGCCAATGAGCGTTGTTGCTGTAGCCATCTTTGGAATACACAATCTGCCAGATTGCTGTTTGAAAGTGGACAGATGGAGCGTTTTTGCAGCTAAGTCAATAAACAAACACCCATAACATGCGCACACACACGTACACACATAGACACACTAAATCTTGGCATTCCATCAAAAGTGACTTTAAATACTGAGATCGTTATCTTTACTGCCTACTTACCTACCCACACTAAGCCAGAAGCCAGAAGTTGCAATTGCTCACTGTGATAGAAATAGGAAAGAGAAAAGCACTGGGCAAAATTTACCATGCTTTCATCACACAAACCTCTCAGTGGAATAGTTATAGAGGGACTGTCCTTAAACACGATAAAAGCTACATGTGGCAAACCCACAGCTAACATCATACTCAATGGTGGCAAGTTGGAAGCTTTTCTTTAAATTCAGGGACAAGGCAAAGATGCCCACTTTCACTACTTCTCCACTTAGTTCTTAAGTCCAGAGCAATTAGGCAAGAGAAAGAAATAACAAGCATTTTTTAATAGGAAAGGAAAAAGTGAAATTATATGTTTGCTGATAACATGGTCTTGTACAGAGAAAATCCTAAAGATTTTATCAAAAAATTGTTAGAACTAATAAAAGAATTCAGTAAAGTTTCAGGATACAAACTGACATGCAAAAATAAGTAACATTTCTATCAATAATAAGCTCTCAGTAAAGGAAATTAAGAAAATAATCCCATTTACAAAAGCAACAAAACAATAAATACTTAGGTATAAATTTAAGAATTGAAAGAATTGATACTAAAAATGATAAAACACTGATAAAAAATTAAAGAAGACACAAATAAATGGAAAGATAGCCCATGTTCGTGGTTTAGAAGAATTAACATTTTTAAAATGTTTATACTACCAAAAGCCATATGCATATTCAATGCAACCACATCACAATTCCAATGTCATTTTTCACAGAAATCAGAAAAAAACAATACTTAAATTAGTATGGAACCACAAAAGACAACAAATAGCTTAAACATTCTGGACCAAAAAGAGCAAACCTGGAGGCATCAGACTTCAAAATATATTATAAAGTGATTATTAAAAAAATAGCAAGGTACTGGCATAAAAACAGACCCACGGACCAATAGAACAAGACAGAATGTCCAGAAATAAACCCATGCATTTATAGTCAACTGATTTTTGACAAAGGTGTCAAGAGCACACAATGGAGAAAGGAGAGTCTCTCCAGCAAATGGTATAGGAAAAAACGGATATCCACATGCAGGAGAATAAACTGAGATCCTTACATTATACTATACACAAAAATTAACTCAAAATGGATTAAAAGCATATATGTAAGATCAAAAACTGTGAAATTGCTGGGAGAAAACCTAGAGGAAAACTGCATGACATTGGTCTGGGCAAGGATTTTTGGATATGATCTACAGCTTAGACAACAAAAACAAAAATAGACAAATTGGTTTGAATCAGACTAAAAAGCTTTTGCACAGCAAAGAAAACATTTTAAAAAGTGAAGAGAAACCCCAAAGAATAAGAAAAAAATATTTGCAAATCATACATCTGATAAAGAGTTGAAATATATTAGAAACTCATCACAATAGAAAGAGAGTAAATAACTAAAAAGAATAAAAATAAAATAAAAAGGCAAGGGACCTGAACAGACAGACACTGCTCAAAAGAAGACATACAAATGACCAAAAAAAAAAGTTCATAAAAAAAATGTTCGGCATCACTCGTCATTAGAAAAATGCAAATTAAAACTTCAGTGAGATATCACCTCTCACCTGTCGGAATGGCTTTTATCAAAAAGTAGAAAGATAACAATTGGTGGCAAGAATGTACAGAAGAGGGAGTGCTTGCATTTTGTTGTTGAGAATGTAAATTGCTACAGACATTACAGAGAACAGCATGGAGGCTCCTCACAAAATTAAGAAAAGACCTACCACATGATCCAGCAACCCCACTGCTGGGAATATTTCCAAAGGAGTGGAAATCGGTATGTCAAAGTGATATCTTTACTCACATGTTCATTGCAGCATTGTTCACCATAGCCAAGATCTGGAATCAACCTAAGTGTCCATCAACAGATGAATGGATAAAGAAAATGTTGTGTATAAGCAAAATGGAATACTATTAAGCCTAAGAAAGAGCAAAATTCTGTCCTTTGGGACAACATAGATGAATCTAGACCACATTGTGCCAAGTGAAATAAGTCAGGCATAGAAAGAGAAGTGCTGTGCAATCTCACTTATATGTGGAAGCTAATTTTTTTTTTAAGTTGAAATTATAGAAGTGGAATGTAGAATGACAATTAACAGAGACTAGGTGGGGTCTGGGGGAATGGGGAACTGCTGGTCAAGGAGTGCAAAGTTTCACCTAGACAAAGGGAATCAATTTTGAAATCTATTGCAGAGCAGGGTGACTATAGTCAACATTAATGTATTGTATGTTTTAAAATAACTAAGGATAAATTTCACATGTTGTCACAAAAATGTTAAGGAAAGTTACAGATATGTTAATTACCTTGATTTAATTATTCCACATTATATACATATAACAAAACATGCTGTACTCTATAAATGTAAAATGCAATTATGATTTGTCAATTTAAAAAAATTTTAATAAAAATTTTTACAAAAGCAAATAGGAAAAAGATTGGAGTGGAAGGGTAGATGTTGAAACTTCCTTCCCAATCAGAGGTGAAGACTCGGGTTCATCAGTGCAGGTTTCCATAGTGATGCTGTCTAATACTTTGTGTACTTGACTTCTTTCTCTTTAATCTTAAGTCAATTTTCTGAAAATGGTTTCACTACAAACATGGGGGTATATTGGACTGTCAGATTGATATTCTGCTGTTTTGGACTCAAACCTTCCAAGCTGGATTGACAAAATTTTGTTGTTGCTGTTTATTTAACAGTGAATAGTATTCCGTTTTGTACCTGTGACCCATTTCTTTATCCATTCTTCTGTTGATGGACGCTTAGGTTGATTCCATATCTTGACTACTCTGAATAATGCTGCAGTGAACATGGGTGTGCAGATAGCCTTTTGACATATTGATTTCCACTCCTTTGGATCTATTCCCAGCTGTGGGATTGCTGGAACCTATGGCAGTTCTATTTTTAGTTTGGTGAGGAACCTCCATACTGCTCTCCATAATGGCTGTACTAATTTATATTCCCATGAAAAGTGAACTAGGGTTCCGCTTTCTCTGCATCATTGCCAACATGTATCTTTTATCTTCTTGATAAAAGCCATTTGAACAGGTCTGAGGTGACATCTCACCTGAATGAGTAGGTTTCCATAATTAATATGTTGTATATTAGAATTCATCTTTAAAAGCTAAAGATTCCATTCACTCTGTGACTTTGCTTTTCCAATGCAAGGCAATTTTCGCTTCAGAAAGACAACTGTGTACAGTGTCACCAACACTTCATCCCTGTTGATTTTCAATTAGATGAAAGTCTAGTGATTCTCATTACTTCACCTGTGTCTAAAAAATCAGGGTAAGTGAACACTGTCACTGGCTGTCCCTCCTGAGAATTTATATGAACACAGCTTTGCTGTGGAATTGCTGTAGGGCTGGAATAATTCCAGACAACACTCAACATTGACACACATAGATTACGAAAGATATCCCATGGACACAGCTAAGATGACTTACAAGTACTCATGAGACCCCTTAGAACACATTCAAAAATCCAAGAGTTTCTCTGGTCTTTGGAAACGGCTTCCAAATTCCAACAGTTGTGAAGAAGTTATTTCATTCAAGCACTTGTGAAATCATTTAGTGCAATCATGAAAATCAACACAGATTGGTACACTGAGTTATACCAAATGAAAACCATCTTATATCTGGAATTAAATTAAAGAATATAAATGTCAAGCTGTTCATTTTGATGTCTGTGCCTTCATAATTTGCCATCACTTATATGTGAATAAAAGACTCTGCTAATCTCAGACTCACAATTCAAAAATATGAGAGTCAAAGTTTAGGATCCTATTAGAGAAAGAATTTAGAGAGTCTCCACATTTAATGAGGACACTTGTACTTAATTCCTCTACTTTTAAAATGAAAGTATTTTTAATACCCCTCATGAGTCTTGGTATCTTGAAGTCCAGGGATCCTAAAATTCAACTTGCCCAGAAAATAATGCTCTGGTCGTCTGTTGACATAGAGGACAGAGATTAACATGATGAACTGAGGGGAGGGAGAGCTGTCTTACTGCTTCTTAAACTTTTGCTCAATCTGTGTTTATAGCCATGCCTCCTTTTCCAACTTCCAAAGAATCAGTTAGTTCTTCAGAAAAACACAGTTGCTTCCCAGCCTTCCCCAATGCCAGCTATGACTCCACTCTCTAGAATCTACTGAATCAATTATTACTCTTCTTTTCTCTACTTTTTCTATTTTTTTTCTATTGTCTCATCTCTATTTATATGTCTTTGCTGAGTTTTGCCTTCTGAAAAATTCACTTAATATATTTTAAGGAGATTTATGGAATAACAAATGTAAATGCATACAATCAATTCTCCATTTTAACCCTGGTGTGGCATTTTATCCTTTCTCCTGCTTGGACATAATTCAGGGTATCCAATTAAGCAGACTGAATGGCTGCTTAAATAAGGTATTTGATATATATGAAATCAACAAATCATATTGAAATAATTAATGAAAATTTGCTGAGTCAATGCATCTAAACCATTCAACTCATTTGTCTGATCATTTCATAATATAGACTTATTTAAAAAAATAAACTCTTCAAAGTATAAATACACTGTCACATGTACAGCAGTTGTTATTAAATACTAAGCAGGGCTTGCTCCATAGACGAGAAAACAGGTTATTCCAGAAACCCTGAAATGAAGTCAGAACCATGATGCAGTGAACCCACAGAAGTGATGAAGTCTTTGAAGGGAGACTGAAGACTGAATGCTGTTCATCTCGGGAAGAAACTGCAAGGGCTGGCTTTTCGTGAGAATGAAAGAGGCATAAAAGAATAAGAAGATGAAAGAGAATGGTGTATATGATGCTTTGTGAATGATGTGGCTAGAAATTCAGGAACTGTGGGGTGATAGTAGCTGCTGTGTTGGTATTGTGAAGAGAGCAGACGACTTGGCGGCTGGCAACATGAGGGATCCTTTCAACACTGCCGACTATGCCACGTTTGCCCAGTCACTTTCTCTGTGCCTCCAGGGCCTGGAGAAATTAGATCCTTTTGAGTTATGCCATGAAGACTGAAGAGATGAATTGAAATGGGCTTGAACTTACACAAAACATTCCTAGGAAAGGTTTTGTTCATAAACTACCAGTTCCTTCATCAAAGGAATCACTAGCACCTACTGGATCTTGAATGTTGAGAGTCAGTAATTCCTCATCCAGTGTGTATGGCTCTATATAGTCTTCATCAGTTTCCCTTCGGCAGAGAGGATGGTGCAGCCTCAGGAGGGACTGGGATCACCACACCCCACTTCCTAACCATAATAGATGTCACTAACTTTGACACATTTGCCATCAGGAAACCTGCCCTGCCCAAAGGCTATTTTTAATCATTTATGAGTGTTCACTGTATAACATTCTAAACATATCTCAGCTCCACCCTTTGTTCTTTATCTCCACGCTTAGTGCCCAAGCTCAGACCCTCATGTTCGTTTCTAGTTCTATTGGCAGAGCACCCATAGAAACAGGTGGGCCTGCTGCATCCAGTCATGCTTTCTGTGTAACCAACCACTGGAACTATCTACCAAAAATCTGCACCTGGCCATGCCACTATCAAAGTAAAATGAAAATAAAATGAAACAGTTTTTATATAAAAGTTAAAAGCCTTGTGCTCAGTAATCCAGCCACTGCTCCCATCTCCATTCATAAGTGACTTTCTACATAGATTTTTCTACATGGATTCTACATGAGGGACCCTACCACAGGACTTTGCTGAAGTTGTCCCCTGTTACTGGAATGCTAACCCACCTGTTCTTGGTCTACACAACACTCACTCCCCTTTTTGTAAGGACTTAGCTCTGGTATCACTTTCAGAAATTCCTCCTTGCCCTCCATTCCTCAGCCTGAATGGTGTTCTCTGGCTATCCGTGTTCTCAGGAAGCCCCTGGGCACCTCTTTAATGATGCCTTTATAATAATTTATCACCTTCTGTAGTGTCTGTCTGTGTGACCTGGTTTGAGTTCTTCTGAAGGCAGTGATTGTGTCCTACTTTCACTTTTGTATCCATAACCCCTAGCATAAGTAATCAATAAATACTTTTTGAATAAATAAACAATTGTGTCCTCTTCCTATTATTTGGAAGAAATGTCACATTCTCAATAAGATGTTTGGTATCCATTTTAAATGTTCCAGTAAACAATTTAAGGTACTTTGAGTTTATTTCCATTAATTTGCTAAATTTCAGAGCTTTATACCCACATGTAACATGAAAGAAGAAATTAAGAAAAAAAGAGGTGCCCATAATAACCAGTGCCAAAATGCCATTGGTGCTTCTTCCTTTGTTGCAACAATACATGTAAAGTCTTTGTAGAAAGAGCTAACTTATTTCCCATGGAAGTTGTGGCACAGATTATATACACACTCTGACTTGGTTAATCTTTCTTCAACACTACTAAAATTATTTCTACCAATAACAACATAATTCAGACACACTATTCCAGCAGGAATTTTTTTTAAAAAATTTGAAAGTGATTATCTTTTGGCAAAGTCAGTGGTTTACAGTTTGCTGAGTTCTCAGAAGTCATTTTCTCCATCTCTGAGATAAATGGAACATATTCAGGAAAAATATGTATATTTGTGAAGGGCTTAGCAAGGTCAATTTTGCAGAATGTCAAACTTCAATGCATAAGTATAGACAGTATGACTAGAGTATGTATATGATAACCCTTTCTATTTATAGATGGGCATCATTGTACAATTGGTAGAATAAACCACACAAAAACAGCCACTAGCAAGATGATAAATGCAACAGACAAATCAAAACCAATTAGTAAAATAAAAAGCCTCTGAAAATCACTAGTTAAAAATAATGCACATAAGTTTAACAGAGACATATTTATTAAAATTCTTGTTACATTCTACTCTTTATTTTTTCTTCTACAATACATCATCTTAAACATCTATGAGAAAAGGAAGGATTTCGGGGGCCTGTTTGCTCTGGCAATAGGTGTTATGTTTTCGGTCCATCACCGAATCTCAAAGGAAACCAAACAAAACAGGGGAGAGGATGTTTGGCAAAAGATGAGCAATAACCCAACTTTAATTTTGCCCCCCTGTTTCTGAGTGCTCAGCTGGGGCATGCGGCTCATTACGTATTCATGAAAACACTTCCCAATTGTGTGAGCCACTTAGTGCAATGGATTTAAACAACACAATAGCTCGAGAGTGGTAGGGCAACATTTCCAATTTGAAAAGTACCAGGACACGAAAAATTGAAACACTATTTTTGTGATAATTGAATTTCATTCCGTTTTAGCCATCAAAAGTAAAGAATAAGAGAGCTGCTTCCAACTGTAATTCCAGAAAATGACTGTGGTAACATGCATCAGAAATACACACCACTTATATTTAGAAATCATCTGAGTCAACAATGTTATGCATATGACTTATACGTATTCCTTTATTTTATGTAGCAGAAACCTCTTCAGAGCTAAAAGATTTAAGCCCGTTAACTCACAGGATTGTGAAGAAAATCCACAACTTTTCAATGTCTTATATCTCTGAGGCAGATAACTGTCTGTAGGGACAATTTTAATATATGCCACTCCAAACATTTATGCAAATGAGCACCTTTTCTAGTGTCAGTGTTAAGAAAAGGCTTCCTAAGTAAAATTGTTGTGTTGACTCATAAAACTTAACCCAGCCAAAGGGTAATGTGCATTGGCCTTTTTTTAAAGGTTCGGACCGGTTGAGCCTAGTGATTTTATTTCCAAAGGTGATCATCGAGGTCTTGTTCTCAATGAGAGCCAGCCTTTCCCTGTCATTTCAATGCAGCTCAGAGTCCCTCTGCCATATTAAACAATAGTTTCCAGAGAATCTGCCTTTCAGAGTGACAGGTTAAGCAGGTACTGAGAGGCTATTTTTCTCTACTAAGGTAATTAAGATTCATGACACATTTTATCACTGATCTACACATCCTTAAGTAAAATCAGACATAATAACACAGAATTTCTAAAAGGAAAATCCAAGAATAACTGCTTCTGAGTTTATTATCTTTTTTCTGTTATCAACTCTCTCCTTCCTTGTAACCCCCAACTGTCTACCTCAAATAGTTAATGAAATACATGAAATAATTGCTAGAATAATACCAGAAAAGCTCCATTCACTACTAAATAGAAAGTTTGGACAGCTTCCTAATTTTAGGAGCATTATTCAGACATAAAATTTATGCTTTGATAAAATCTATGAAAAAAAGAAAAAATATTGTTTGTGTTCTAGAATTCAGGGTTTTGTAAAATTCTCTGGAAAATGTGGAATGGTATTTAGAAATAAAATAAAGAATGGTCATTAATGGGGAATGAAAAGGTCATTTTAGCTCATGACCCTCATTCTTAGAATTTTATCTTTGAAATAAAATTACATTTTACCCAACCTTTCATCATTGTTCTTATAATAAGCTAGAGCCTTCCACAAATAGTTAAAAATAACAAAATTAATCTTAGGATATCTTTTCTGAAACTGCATTTAATTTTGTTTGATATTTTTCTGTGGTATATTTTCTGAGTATGGTGTTACTTAAAAACATGGGTGTCTTGGTGCAAATTAAGAAATAATTCACAACAATAGACTTTGGGAAGCACTTAATGATCAAATATATATATATATATATATATATATTTATCGTGAACAAGTAATTGTTGTTCATTGAGGCAGTTTGGTAAAGAGGGTGAAAAAATGAATTGCCTAAATAGGTCTATATTAGCAATATACACAAAATATGTGAAAAGACTGAAACTTCTTGATTCTGTCATGGAACTTTTATACAAGATTCAGTATAACTAGAAAATATCACACATAAAGGAAAACCAACCATTATTTATGTAGCAGATAGGAAGATGATAGAAACAGAAAGTTATACACAAGTCTTCTATAAGAGATCAGTAAATAAAGATAGTTAGAGATGGTCTAATAACTCTGGCAACCATTAGCGTATCACAAACATTGAAGGTCTCTTTGGATCATGCCTATATAGCACTGCGAAATCATGGGACTTTATAACTCAGGGTTGCAATTATTCATGACTTACACGACAAAGATAATTTGTCTTCATATGTGGACTTTTACTTGCTTAAAATCTTTGGGACGTTTTGGTTTTGTGTACATTTTTATTGCTTGAGTAGTTTTGTTTGGTTTTGTTTTTGGTATTTTATTTTTTGTGTCTGTTGTTCTCTGTCATAGCCCAGAATCTGGAAAGGCGTGGTACATGGGCTCTTGATACATACTTGCTGTTTAATGAACAAATGTTGTTAGTGAGAAAAGCAGATCAGAATTTGTGAACGGGGACTTTCTGGAAAAGCTTAAGCAATGTGGGTAGAATTCGCAAGTGTTATCAATCTTCATTAGTTCCCTGCCAATTAGTTCATTAGAACTCTGCCAAAAGCAAAGGAGTCATGTTTCCTCTTTAACTTTTGAAATGGATTTTTACACACTCTGAAAAGGGCTATCATCTTATAAAACTTGTGAGAAAGAAATGGTCCATGCTGGACTTTACACGTCAAGAGAGAAGTTTGGTGAACCGGTCACAGAGTTTTTCCTGTAATCACTGCATCAGTAAGATGAAAAATATGGAAAAAAAGACCAGCTTCCTCAGATTTCTCAGGAAGTTTCATAAAAGCCCTTTCTGGGTGTGGAGAAGTGTGGAAATTCTGACAGAAGAAAGCAAGAAGACAAAGAGCCTCAGTGGGTTTCAGGGGAATTGGAAACTTGGGTAAGTTTTGTGGGTTCAGGGTCAGGAGAATATGGCCTGCACTCTCTGCTGGAATTCTGGCAGGAGACCACCACACCACAGAATAGAAATGGCAACATGGTGTTTCTGGACAGAGGACCTGAAAGACCCCAGCACACATTCAACCCCAGTTTTCCCTCTCTGTCTCTCAGGAATAGAGAAACTCATCAGCTAAAGCTCTCATGGCCCTCAAAGGAGGCACAGAAGGTGACTAAGAATTGGGAATTACCATATTGCCAGGGAATTGCTGGAATATAGACCTAGAAGACACCACAGCCAAAAGTATAAGGTGGACAACATGGTGAGAAGGGGTAGAGATGCCTGCATCATCCCAGAGATGGGGGAGTATGGCATTGCAGGTGGGCCTGGACCTGCCTAGACCTTGGTGGAGCAGACAGACCACCGGTTGCTCTGGCTGTGGACCCTTCAGCAGCGAGTAGTGAGGATAGAGGGAAATGTTCAAAGACCCTGAGACACTTCAGTGGGCTCCAGGAAGGACCTCAAGACAGAACAGAACACGGACAGGTTCCCAGGACTAGGCCAGGATGTGGGTCAGGATGTAGAGATGAACTCCCAAGTCTACCTCATAAAAGTGAGATCATAAAAGCTTAGGAAGAGGAAGACAAGGAGGACAGCCAGAATCATCAGTTTACTGAATTTGGAGTTTAACTAAATACTTTTTCCTATTGTAAACTGCAATTGACTGAATCACCTTAAAACAGCAAAAATGTTTTCTTTTTTTAAATTTCTGAATATTTTCAGTTTTGAGGGATATGCTAGTAGAGTGTTTTCTTAAAAAAAGTACCTATTAGATTTCTTTTAATTGGCTTTTTCACCCACAAGAGTTTACACTCCTGTGGATTTGACTCCCACCCAACTGTTAGTAAAATTTACAGATCATACCATTTTGCTGAGGAGGAATAGAAACATGTAGAGTTCTCAGAAAGCAGTGCAGAGGAAACTTAGAAAAGAGGATGAAGGTGAGGTTTGGCAATTATAAAAAATTGAGTGGAAACCGCCCTGGAAATCAAATCACCTGGGACCACGATTTGATTGTTTGGAACACGTTGATCCACATTGCTGGCAAGACTGTCTAAAAATGACCACTGAGACCTCTAAAAGCCAAAGATACCTGAGAGCCAGAACTACATTTTGACACTTCGACAAGCATTCTCCAACAATTGATACAAATAATACTTCATGTTTTTAGAAATTAGAAGAATGGAATGTGTTTCCAGAAAGGAGACTCTAGGAATTGAAAATCTCAAGCATTTATACTTTAAAAGTCTTTGGGAATAAAAGCTACTCAATGCATGTTCAAAAACCAGATGCCATTTTATTAATTAGAACACATTTGGAGGAAGGAAGGCACAGAAGTATTCATAGATCAGCCCTTTTTTCCACATGAAAAGCAAACTCCTCCATGACACAAAGGTGCTCATTTAAGTCACAATGGACAGTCTCAATGCACAGTAGAACAGCAACCCCCTTGGTCTAGCAACTGTAATACAATCCCCAGTGGAAAAGTGAGCATTTTCACGTCATCCATGAAACCATGAAGTAAATCTTGAAAAATATATTCCATAAATGCTTCACGCATAGAGAAAAAAAAAGCTTATTTAAAGATCAGGATTAGGTCAGGAACTGTGATCCCTAGGAGGGAAAAAAAGCTTATATATGTGAAAAGTGGGATAAAAGGTTCAGTTTGAGCTCACGCACTCAAGTTCAAAGGACTCACACCAGAGACAAATTCTGAGAAAGATGACGATTGTGGCGAGAAGTGCGTTTAGTGTTTCTGTCTTTGTGAACAACTTTATGCAGGGTCATCAGAGACTCTTCGAGGAGAGAAACTCCATAAATTTTTTATTGGAAAAAAAAGGCTTTTTTTTCCTGCAAGAGCAATTTTTAAATCTCAGTGTGTTCAAAAAGGGAGAAACTTCATAAACACAGTACAGAAATATATCTTTTCTTATGTTCTTATTACTAATAATATACAATCTTAATTAGAGAAGAATACATTTTAGGATGAAAGAATTAGATAACAGAAAGACGTAACTACACGATTTTAAAAAACTCACTCGACATTTGGATAGATAACTTTCTAGAAAATTTCAAACATGTAGTTACATATTTCTTTTGATGGTATTTCATGTGTAAATATGATTTTGTGAAAATATCAGTTTCTTCTACAATAGCTTTAGGAGATTTCTTATATTAAGTAAACTTACAACAATATATTCAATATTATTTCTAATTTACAGTATTTCCCTATTAAATATAAAAACACGTTGATGAACATTTCTGTGAGTGAAGGTTTGTTCCCTTATTTAAGTTTTACCCTTGCAGTCTGTGGCTTACGTATCATCCTCCAGGAAAAGAACTTAAAGGTGCGGTGAGGAAGCATTCAAGGGAATGCTTGTGTGTCTACATGTCTTTCCTGGTTTCAGCTGTTACTAAAAACATCTGTGTATTTTGTTTGTGTTAGCTGGTATGTTCTCCTATGAGGACTAAGACCTGAGGGACATGGATAAAAAGCCTTTGTCTCATTAGCAGAATATTCCAAACACTGAAGATTCTCAACTTTGTGTTCTTCACTTTTATCTTCCTTACTGAGGAATTAGGATTTTCTCATTCACATATTAAAATCACATCTTACAAAAAGAGACAGACATGCAAACTTCAGGAGACACCTGTTAGGTCAGCTGTAAACAAACATAGATATTTAAAATCACACAATAAAAAGATCGGAAGTCATGTTTATTTAATACACTTTAATAATAAAAGCAGTTGCACTTCAATCAGGCACATCCCACAAGGTGCTGAAAATTTCACTTTAGGCAATTATCAAAATAACACTGGGCAATGCCCACTTTTTAAAACGAGAACGCTAAGGCTTGAGAAATTAAACAACTCAACCCAGGTATCACAGGTAGGAGTTGGCAAAGTCAGCGGTGAAATTATATTCTTCCTTAACCAAAAGCCAACACTGTCAGTTCAGCTCTGCTTAGTCTGCCTGGTTTGTAAACTTGCCACAGAATGTTTTAAATCTTGAGAATTGCTAAAGAAAATCATTCCAGTTGAGTTCATTTTCTCAAGTTGTCTCTTAAAAGGAGTTCAAAACAGTTTTTCTTATGTTTACCTGAAGTTAGGAATTTCTAAAACAGAAAATTGCCTTCCCTGTGGTCTATCAAGTAATTCTTTCTTGTCACTGTTGAAATGTTTTAAATATTAGTGAATACCATGTGCATTCAAATAAGACAAACACTTTATGTTTATCCATTGCTTATGCTGAAAAACTAATCACAGCTGATAAATCTTCACCCTTTCTTATTTCCATCTTAGAAGTATCCATGAATCCAACACCAGCTAGTTTAATTTAATACTACCAGACAGATGGTTCAAACATTTTAATATAATTATTTAAACTAGGATTTCAATATCCTTAACAAGTCTATTGTAGCCATTCATTCTGACACTTAATGAAATATGTCTTTTATAGTACTCTATTTCCCTATCACTAAGGGAGTTTACTAACTAATATTTTCCTGCATCTCGCTTCATCCCCTCCCCAATTTTGAAAATCCTAAACCTCTGCATTTGAACATGAACTTGAGAAGGGCTGCCATGACCTAGATGGTTCACTGCCTTGTGCATTTGCTTTATAGTCAGTGACCTTGTGTCGACTGTTGCTGTTTCTCAGGGGTCCACTGTGAAGCCCAGGATAGAGGCCCATGAGTAACATTACAAGCATCCTGTGTCTTAGCAACTCATCCAGTCCACAGTGATTTTGGTTTATTTGCTTGCATCCCTAATGTGGACACTGATATCAAAGATTTTAACACTGTCTGCTGTCTGTGCAACATGTGCCTCACATTGGCGTTATTATGAATTATGTTCCGTCCAAAATTCATACATTGAAGCCCTACCCCCCAGTACCTCAGAATGTGACTGCATTTGGAGATAGGTTTCTAAAGAGGTAATTAAAGTGAAGTGCCTGGGTGGGCTCCAATCCAGTCTGATCATTGTCCTTCTAAGAAGAGGAAATTAGGCACAAATGTGCAGAGAACAGCTAGAGATTGCAGGTGACCAACTACAAGCCGAAAGACTCTAGACCTCAGAAGAAACCAAGCCCACTGACACTTGATCAGGAGACTCCACAACTGTGAGAAAATAGATTTCTGTTTATGCCACCCAGTTTGTGGTGTTTTTTAACAGCAGCCCCAGTTGACTAGTATAAGCAATAGTGGCTGCTTTGGGCCAAAACAGCTCCAAGTGTTGGAACTACATGACACCCTGCTCATGCGGGTCCACGTCACCTATGTTCTGAAGCTCCTTCCAGCATCTTCTGCCTCTGTGGTGAACACATTCCCCAGAGATTCCTTTGTAATCTGACCCTCATTATTCTCCCATGGGGATGAGGGGGGTGGGGCAGGTCCTGAGGGAGCACGCACTGTCTTGAAGGCAGTGGTTTTTGCACTGTCTTCAAACACGTGAGGCGTGGACCACAAGACTTTAGTAGGGAGAAATGGGGCCATTCTGCAGGCTCACTAAATCCAGTGGGATTTGGAGGTTCAAAGTTCTCTAGAGCATTGGCCTAGATGTCCCCATTCCATGTCCCAGAATCCTACTTCTTCCCATCCAGGGGCCTGACCTTGGTATAGAGCATTGCCACAGTTGACAAATCAACTCCATCTAGAGCTTCACTACCCTCATAATTAAAGCTTGGTCCTGATTCTTCTGACTGCAGGGGACAGGAGTTCTATTTATATACTAACGGAGGTATCCAAATTACTGTCAATTTTTCCTTAAATTGGTGATTAATTACTCTTTCCTTTCACCAGTACATCCATAGCATTTATCAATAATAACCTAATACCATTATTCCTTTAATTACTACTTCCCACAGAGCTCTTAGGTGTGGAGGAAATTGCATCTGTTAGTGCATTTTCCTCCACTGTGATACCATTCTCATTCTCTCCCAATGGAAATCGTAACAACCACATGGCTGCAGAGGTCCCCAAAGTCCACTTTGTACCAAAGATAGCCAGATAATAGGTAAGAGATATGATATATCTTTAAAGTCTCATTACAAAGTCTTCCTGGTCAGACCATTTTGGTACAGTCTTAGGTGAGACTCTCTGGGAATCAGTCTTTGAGGTTGTGCTACTCTGGCAGGAAATGCACTGAGGAACACTCTAGTGGTAGTAAAAGGGCCAGGCTGGCGGATAGAGGTAATCTTCCATGTCGTTGTAAGAAATGACCCAGCCAATATTATGGAGGAATCCCGAGCTTGAATTGCTATTGAAATTTTCCCAAAATTGAAGCATCATATACCCTATCCTAGAAAAAGTCACTGGCCGCAGGCTGCTCCCAGAGAGAAAACGTAACCTGGAGCAAGGGAGGTGCTTTTTGGCTGAGGTCAATTCCTGAAGAAAGACCAGGTGATGTTCATGTGAAGTCAGCTGTGAGCCTTCGGCAGCTGTCCTCAGCTGCAGGGATTAAGGCTTCTGTCTAGAACAAAGGATCTGGAAAGCACATCATAGCAGCTAGGGGTCTCTGAGATCCTGAGAAAGCTAGCAGAGGAAAATGTTTAATTTAAAGATGCATTAATGTGAGACAAAAGTCCTATCCATTCTACTCTCCATGAGACAAATTGTGACAAAGCCCTCTAGTACTGGTATCCAAAGCAGTCTAAATGTTTAATTCAGTGAAATTGTCTTCCCACCATCTCAATGCGGAAACAAACACTGTTCCATCAGAGCACAAAGGACGAGATGTTCTGCCATGATGTTCTCAATTGTATTACTATTAATATCTATTAAAAATTATGAAATATTTTTAAATGTTGGAACACAGAGAAAAAACATCACCCTTAATGTTACAGAATTACTGTCTTCATTTTGATTAATTCCTTATCTACCCACTCACTAACTTGGGCTTTTTGCATTGTTACTATTTGGGGTTACATTCAATTTTGTATCTTGATTATTTTTCCCCTTGGCATTGGTTTTTAAAAATTTTATTTTGTTGATATATAATTTATTTATAATAATGTGCATCAATTAAAAGTGTACAGTTTATTGAGTCTGAGTCACACACACCCAGGAAACCACCAACCATACACAAGATACAAGACATTGACATCCTCTCTGCCAACCAAAAGATCCTGTGGTCCCTTTTGTAGTCCAAACCTTTCTCCACTTAATCCTAGGCAACCAAAGATCTGCCTTATGTCACCAATGATTATCTTGCATTTTCTAATATTGTATATAGATGGAATTTATACAATTCAATCATAGAAAACACACGGCACGAAGGAAGCAGGTCTATCAACACTGGAGCCTGTATGTCCTGTGGGACCCTCTGTAAATAGTCTCAATTTATTCTTAACTGTCATCCATAGTTGATTTGCCCCTTCTGCTTAGATTGCCATAATCTCAATATAAAAGGAGAGAGCTGGAAAACCATCTGCCAACCCAGAACCTACGAAGATGAAAACCATATTAAAGTATCCAAGAGTTGCTTAACTTTCCGAGGATATTACCACCAAGCATTAAATCACAGGTCCCCTTTGGAGAAACCAAAGAGAAGTTCCTATTAATATGTTCCCCTCCCAAAGCCCCAACCCTCCCCCAAAAAATTCATAGAACACCAGTGAAAATGGTTTCGATGGCTTTAAATGCCAGGCATCAAAGTGTTTAATCCATTTTTGACTTTGTCCTTCTTGTTGATTACAACAACACAGACACTCTCTTTTTTCTTTTTTTTTTTTTTTCCCCTTAAATATACTCAGACTTTAGAAACACATGGCACAGAACCAAAGTCTTACTTTGTGGAACAGTCAGTCATCAGAATTTCCTTGAGAATAAAAAGTAATGACATCAAGTGAATCATTCTTTTGCAAATGCCATTCAAGTGCTAAGCCAGAGAAGAGATTGTGCTGAGTCATTCAGAACTAGAAATAAATTTAAGGACAAAGTTTACAGGTTCAGAAAACTGGCTTCTTTTTTCATTCTTAAGGCAGCTTCAACCAAATTAAAACGAGTGCTGGCATTAGGAGAAAGGTTTAAGAAGATATATAAAGAATATCAAGATTTAAAAAAAAAACCCTTATTACTATACATTTATTAATTTGGGATCATAAATTGGCAGGTAGGTGAGGCAGGATTTGCAAAACTTGATTCAAGTGTCCTATTGAAAAGATCAGTCAGTTTGTGGTTTTTCTTTCCCCATTGTACTGCTTCCTGCTTCTTATTTTATATTTTTTTAGGTTATGTCCACAATTCTCAAACAGGTATCTTTATTACTGACAGATACATTCAACTAAGAGTGATGATTCTTCGAGTTTATACATACAGAAGTATTATGTCCTTGATAAGGTTTCCTAGTTATAAATGATATTTTTCCTTTTGCCTAAATTATATAAACTAAATAAGGTGATACTATACTAGTAAGACATTCAAACCAGCAATTTGATTCGTTTGGTAAAAATGCAAAACACAAATGATGACGTGCAAACTTAGTTTGTTAATAAAATCTTGCATGCTGTGGGGTTTCTCAACTGGTCATCCTTGGCAACAAGTAAATTTGCTCTTAGTGCCCAATGCTGCTGAGGGAGATTACACCGTATCAGCACTGAAATGGATAACATTTCAAAACCAAGACAGATTCACTTTGTTACAAAAAATATGTATTTCACTAATTCTACTGTGAATGTGTTTTTAAAAAGAGTAAAATATCCCTTTCTGTGTGTAAGAGCTAAGAGCTAGGCAGATACTTTTTTAAAGTTTATATTGAGTAACAAAAATCTATAGGAAAAAAGTATTCAAGTCTGAGCAGGTATTTCTGGTATTAAGTCTCAGCTATGATTCATATCCTAGCTTTGAGGATATCATTTAGATTCTATTTTTTTCTCAGCTTGCTTAAGTATAAACCAATGGTTTCAGCCATCTACCCTCATGACCCCAATTCATACTGTCTCTTTCTGATCATTTAGACTGATATCGTTTGTGAAATATTATATTTAGAACTGCCTTTGTGGCCAAAACCATTTATCCTTCCTCCTTTATGACTCAAAATCTATACCCATCCTTTTTTAAATATTGTCTTTGTGTCATCAGCTCATAGATGCCAATCTTTATTCATATCTATTAGCAGATTCCTGTCTTCACTTTCCTCCACGTGCACCTGAAAGCAGATGTTTTTTCCTGACATACTCTCTGGCCGGCATATCCAACTTCCTTATTCACTGTCATAGCAGGGGCATAGCAGAGAAACTCGTCTCAGTTGAATCTGATTCCCCACCTTGTCCCGAGCCATACTAGAGCTTTACAAGAGATAACCTTTCTTGCATACTATACCACCCAAACCTTAAATTCATCAACCTAGACAGAACACTGAAAAGTCACCAGATAACCCTACTATGTGTGCTTCCTTAGTTAGCTCTTTTTCATTCTCCACAGTAGCAAATAAAACTACTATTTTCTGCTGGTATCTCTGACTCCAGAACCTTCCCATCAATCACAGGAGATGCTGTAAAATCATAGAAAACATGTAAAAATTAGCATACTTTAAACTCTTTCAGCTTCCTGCCAAATCTAAAAATATTCTCTATTTACTTTCTGTGTGGTCTAAGTGCATCAAAAAATGGAGGTGATCTATTATTTAGAAACAGGGAAATCTTCAGAAGAACTCTGAGAAGAACCAATGTGTCATGCTGTCCCCTGAGTTTTGACTACTTTCTATTTCTTTACACTCATTGCACAACCTGAGCTACAGGTTCCATGGACGCACCTATCCAGAAAACTCTTACTTTGGCTTATTAGTTTAACTGAACTGATTTTAAATTAAATAATAAATCTTAATAAACTTTGAGAAAATAGTATCACAGTCCTCACTTGCTACGTTGAGGTGGTGAATACATGTAGCCGTTTTCCTGTGACTACTGTAATGTCTGGGAATATGGGAAAAAATTATCTTTCTTCACTAGACTCTGCTTCTCTCCACCAACTCTTCCTCCTGTAATCCCAGCTACAATGCGTACAGCCCTGGCTACTAGAGGGGAAGGCAGTATTTGTGGTGTTGAGTCAACTATTTGTCATAAGGTGCTAAATTGCAAAGAGGCAAATCATCAAGATTGATTATATAATTTTATAGGTAAGGAGATATGGTCCCAGGAAGGAAAAATCACTTACCTGTAGGCATATTGCTAACAGATGATGGAGCTCAGAACAGAGTCCGCAATGCCCACCTCTAGACGTGGGCTCAGATGTCCCAGCCCAGGTGATGCCAGTCCTCAAACAGGTGCTTCTTGTTCCAAACAATTCCTTCACAATTAAAAGAAAATCTGACTCTGTTGAAAGCTATATGGACTTCCAAAGTCACCATTTTCAATTCTCTACTTTTCTTTCTTTTGCTATCCAGTAATTTTGCTGAGACTTCTACATCTGTAGTTATTTTATAAACTATAATTAAGTAGTACCAACTCACTTATGCTGATTTCCCTTAATTTAGCCTACGTATCTCCAGTTTTCCATGGCCCAGTCTCTTTTTGGTCATACTCTGTGATGAGGTCCAAGATGTTTTGTTTCATCTTCAGATCAACTCAGAGACATGGGATGTTCTCCTCTGTAACGAATTTGGACAGCTCCTGGCAATGCTGCCTATCAGCTCTGGTCCTGTGCCTCTCTGCACTGACAGCGCATACGGAGAGTCCTACATCTGAGGGTCTTTCACCTATTTGCTGTCAGGGCTCAATTCCCTTTTGAGTTTGCTCTTTGTGCTTCCAGTGCCTGCTTATATTAATATTTCTGATTAATTCCTAAGGCAAAAATGTGCTGGCCACCTTCTCTGTGCCCCATGCTGCATGGGTAGACCAAACAATACAATTGTGGGAAAACATGGAGTCTGTTCCTTTATTAATCTTTTACTCTAGGAATAAAGAGAAAATATTAAACAGATAAAAACACAAAAAGAATTTAGCATTTTGTGGAACAAAGACAGAGAGCTGTGAGAGAGTAAATTAGGGAGGCTAGAATGAGTCTGGAAAAAATAGGAGAGTCGAGATTTCTCTGTATCCTGTGCTATCCCAGAGATTCCGCTATGAAGAGCACAGAACCCAGTTTGGATGATTTTCCCAGTATTATGGCATCTGCAACTTTTGCTCAAATGCTCCATAATCACAGTGACAAGTTTAGAGCTGTAACCCACCCCCAAACCTTATTTCAGTTTTCTTTATTTTCTTTTCAAATATTGTTTCACATGGCCCACATTCATCAGAAAACCCATTTTAAACACCAGAGACCAATTCGAAATAAAAAGTAACACAAGAAAAAAAAGAGCTGAGAAAAAGTTATCAAAAATGCAACAAGAGAACTTACAGAAATGAAGACCTATGGAAGCCACCTGTAGTGGAACGGGGACCAGAGCCCTCCAGGTGTGCAGAGAATGGGCCTGGAAACTCTCACATAGTCAGGTCCCTCCTCCTCGTGCATGAACCTGCTTCCTTCTTTCCACTGAAGACACTTACCAGGGGACTTGCTGTCTGGAGGGTCCCAGGTTCTTCAGCTTCAGATCCAGGTGAGGTTCCTAGTTCCAGGGAAGGACGCTGATGAGAGTTGGATCTCAGGCCCATTCTTGGGCAATTCATCGCAGCCAGAGGAGCGAAATGTTTCGAACATCAGAAGTCAGTGGAATCAGTTAAAGAGTCACTTCCCTGAAAGAGGGCACTACTCTCAGAAGAGGTATCTACAGGGGGACCGTGGTAACTCCCCACTGGACACCCACTGTTTCCCTCCAGCCCACCGTGCTGCACTTCTCCTCCCAGGGGGCCTACGCAGTTACCTTTGTGGAAGACTTGTTTTTGTTCCCAGGATAAATGTCTTACTATAAGACAGGCTAACTTCGAAACTGGGATTGTTTTTCTTCAACATGAACACCTCAGGGCAAATTTGCTTGATGTATCTGCCTAGTTCCGAGGCTTTAAGAGGATTCAAGAGAACTGAAGTTACAATGGGCAGGAAAGAGAACGATGTTAGTAAAGAAGTCAGTACCATGAAGCTTCAGCAGGTGGATTAGATCTTACGACCATCCTCTCAAATAATAGGGGAAAATAAGGTCACCAAAGCGATGACATTGGACACAGTGCCATTGGTGGGCTCTTTTGAACAAGAGCAAGTGGCGGGGTGTTCTGGAGGGAAGTGACCACGTGCATCTCATGAGCAGCTTCAGAATCCACTTCACCACGTGGTTTGCAAACTGCTTGTGTTGTGAGGCATGATTGAATGTGTCATTACCGAATCTAACATACAGAAGCACTCTATAAAGGCATTGCTTGCTGGACGTGGGACAAACGTGTGACAAACACATGTATTAGTCAGAACGGACCAGGTGATGACAACCCCGCAGTCTCAGGAGCTGTCAGAGAGAGAAGTTCATTTATTACTCACCTCCATGCCTAAGGCACATGGTCTAGGGGCAGCTCTGTCCGGGACCCAGGCAGATGGGGACACCTGCTAAAACAGGTGGCTTTTGGGATGCCAGGGAAGATGAAGAAAGAGTCTAGGGGTTTCATGTCAGTTCTCTTATGCTTCAGGATGGAGGAGAGACAGGGCCCTTCTCCCCTGTGCCCAAAAGCTCTGTGATGCCTCTCTTGGCATACTCTGCTGCCAGGCTGCTCAAATTCCTCACTCGTTCTTAGGCTCATGGTGTTCTGCCTACCTGCAAGAGGGATAAGAAGCATGCTGATGTGGGGGGAAGGCAGGGAGATAAATTTTTGTAAACTATTTCAATTTATTCCCAAGTAATATATCTTTAGAGTTTAATAATTTCTCAGGAACATAAAATATTAATTTAAGTGTCTTGAAAAGTCATCCATTTCATCCAGATTTTCAAATTCATAAGCATAAAATTGGAAAAGGTCACAAGCTTTTATTTTTCTATATTTGTGATTATTAACCCATCCTTAATTACACCTACTTTCATAAATGTATACATTCTCCCTCCATACTTCAATTTTTTTTTGACTAGGTAGATTAATATCTCTATCTCGTGTTTTATTAGATTTTGCAGTTTTTGTATGATTTGACTAATGTTTTATTTGTAAACTGATGTGTTTAAACACACATCATAATCTAACTGGAAAGAAATACCAGCTCACTGAGATAAACATCCTTGGAAGACTAGTGATCAATCTATATTTGGTCTGAAAAGCATCACACAGCTGCCTTTATTGAAGAACAAAATAAAGCACCTTCCATACGCATCCTTTCTACTTTTTCCTTCGTTTTACTCATAAACTAATATGGAATTTCATTATAACATACCTTGCAGGCTACATGTTCCCCTGTTCTATAATTTGTAAATCATCAAATAAACCTTCTCATCAGATACATGTCGCCTTAGGTATGACTATGGGAGTGGGACATTTTTGCAAAGGGATCTGTAAGTCGTATTTGGAGGTTGTTGTAATAACGTCAATACAAAACAGCCAAAGAAATGAATAAATAAACTCCACTGACACCGATGTTGCTTTCAATGTCTCTTTAGAAAATGAAAATGCATTGGTAATAAGGACAGGTCAGAGAAAGGGAAGTGACAAATACAAAGCAAAAGGGATTGCTGAGAGGAAGGAGAAGGCGTGAGGCAGGGGTGAGGTCGAGTTAGGTCGGTGAAGAAATTGAACGAAGGAGAGATGGAGGATTCATACATGATTAGAAGGCATCTCGTTTGCTGGGATCGGGCCTGACCTCCCAAAGCATGCTCGCTCTCAACAATTAGGTTGCTTGTATCGTTCAGTCAAATGAACACAACGCAGTAGCTGACACCACCACAGGCAAATAAAATGATTGAGACCACATTCACAAAAAATATCAGAAAATCTTACCCAAAAGGTCTATCCAATGGTTTGTACAGATTGTTCTACTCATCTAAGCTCCATTACTTTGAGGCAAGTGATTCCATTACAGATATTTGTAAGTGATGCAATGGTCACTTGTAGATTACTCTCTAGTATCATTTGGGTACCAATGATAGAAGAGCCAGAATGTGACCCCAATAAATAACTCTCCACGACTACCTGGGGAACAACTGAACACTTGATAGTCACTGCTTGCCATATGTTTCAACCTCAATTACACAAGTTGGGTTGTGTGTGCTCTAGTATAACGTGCATCATATTTTTTTATAAGGAGAGTGAACGTTAAGGCAGAAGGTATTGAGCTGAATGTATGATGCACTACACAGAACATAAAAGTTATGAACTATAATCCTTCAAGTGTGCATATAGCAACCAAAATCTTCATATCAGTGAATGAATGCAGCAATAACACTATAGGTAAATTCAGCCAATCATAACTCAGCAGGATCTCACACAGTTCATTGCCTTAGAAACCCAAATTCAGTGACTAGATCCCAATAGAAGGGTGGGAGACAGGTGAGGGATAAAAACTTACCTATTGGGTGAAGTGAACACTCTCCTGGTGGCTGACACACTAGAAAGCCCTGACTTCAACATTAAAGAATGCTTCCATGTTACAAAAACTCTCATACCCCCTTGATATTTTGAAATAATAAAAAGTAAACATGGATGTATAATTGATATGCAAACAGAGAAGAAAATGGAATCATATAAAATGTTCAACTAAATCCCAAGAAGGCAGAAATAATTATGGAAGGCAAAACACACAAACAAACAAAAAATATGGGCAACAGAAAGAAAACAGTAATACATGCAGTAGATATTAATCCACCTATATCAACAATCATTTTACAGTGAGGACTACAAAATGTTGCTGGAAGAAATTAAAGAAAATACAAAGATATCCCTTATTTGTGGATTAGAAGACAATGTTTTTGAAATGTCCATACTACCAAAAGCAACCTCCAGATTCCATGCAATTCCTATCAAAATTTCTAAGACCCTTCTTGCAGAAATAGGAAAACCCATTTAAAATTAATATGAACTCTCAAGGGACCCCAAATAGCCAAAACAATCTTGAAAGAGAACACAGTTGGAGGACAGACTCAAAATCCTTGATTTCAGAACTTACCACCAAGCTGTGGTTATTCAAATAGTGCGATATTGTCATAAGAACAGACAGACAGAGGAATGGAATAGAATAGAGATCCCGGAACTAAACCTTCATACCCGTGATCAACTGAGTTTCAGCAAGGGTACCAAGATTGGTCAATAGGCAAAGGCAGTTGGGATGGAATAAATGCATTTCACATGGAAGAATGACAGGAAATTATTTTGGGGTGGGGAGGGTAGGGGCATCAGGAATAGATTGCTATGGACTGAACTGTGCTCCCACCAAATGCATATGTGAAAACTCTGATCCTCAGTGTGATGGTATTTGGAGGTGGGACCACCATAGTAAAGTGTATTTCTTGCTCACAAAACATTCTGAGAGGTGAAGCAGCTCTGCTCCAAACCACAAACCGAGGCGGTGGTTTGCTTCCATTTTGCTGCTTCAACAGCACAAGAGAAGAGAAGGAGTGTGGTATCTGGTTTCCGATTTTGATCAGCAGCCTGGAAGTGGCACGCACGGCGTCTCTTCACATCCCAGTGGCCTTTCCCGGCACCTGCTGCCAATCAAACTGCAAAGAGACTGTGAAATAAACACTCCCTTGGAGACCCGAGACAGATCAGGGGAGTGATCACCATCTGTCCAGTCCCTGCCACTCCGTGGATGGTCTATAGCTTGAAATTCTTACAAACTGATGGAAATTTGTTATAGAGGTAACATCAAATTACCAAAATCATCTTGATTAATTGAGGGTGTAAAGAGAGAAAATCCAAGATGTATAGGTATTTTGTGCGTGCTTGTAAAGTTTGCAAGTCTGTATTGAGTTGAGAGCACATCTTTTCAACTTAAAATTCAAGCAGAAAAAGAAATTACTCTGCGCAGAAATCTGTGAAGCGTTGCTTTGTTGTTGCTGCTTTCAGAGCCGGGACATGGTTCTATGATAGGGTTATAGAATGAGGTTATGGAAGCTCCTCCTTGGGGATTCTAAATATATTAGATGTACCTAACATGCAGGAAGTGCTATACAGTTAGACTATTGCTTGACTCAACCCATCGCCCTGGCCGTATTATTTGTGCAAAATGAGGCAACAACTGTTTAAAGGAAAACAACACCCAAGGAACATGTGACCTATTATAGTCAATTAACAACTTTTGCTTAAGAGCCTGATTAGAAATGACAGTCTTTCAGACTATAAATAAGTGCCAGGTTTTGTCTAATTAACACCACCTCCCAGCTGTGTAGAACTTCAGAGTTCCTTCTGAGGCTTCGTAAAAGTTCAAATATAAAAGAAAATTATATCTTATACTTAAAAACCAGGAGTTAGAGATGAGTACATAGCACAAAGATGGTGCCAATGAACCTGGTAAAATCCAAAGTGTCTGTTAATATATTTAAAAAGTTGACATAATTCAAAGGTCAAACCTCAATCTACAGGCTCAGCAAAAAACTGTCTTTCACATTACACACAGTGAGTCTATTTCATTGGCAAATAGATTATTTTTAGCAGCTTTTTCACATGTGATTGATCTACAATAAACTGTACATACTGAATGTGTCTAATCTCATAATTTTTGAGACACTATATGCTCTCGATGCCATTACCACAATCAAGAAAATGAACGTTTATATCACCCCCCAAAATTTCCTTGTGTCCCTCTGTAACCCCTCCCTCCAAATCTTCCCCCACCTCTTGCTGAATCACTGACTTATTTTCTGTCACTTTAAATTAGTTTGCATTACCCAGAATTTTAATAAATAAAACCACTTAATATCATCTTTTCTCCTCTCACAAAACATAATTATTTTAAGATTTATTCATGTTGTACATATTCAGTGTTCCTTCTTTTTATTGCCGAGTTTGATTCCATTCCATAGGTATACCACAGTCTGTGTGTAACCTGTTGAATGATATTTCTAGGTTTTGACTATTACAAATAAAGCTGTTATGAACATTAATGTAGAAGCCTTCAAATGGACATGTAATTTGATCTACTTTGTGTAATTACCTAGAGGTGGAATAGCTGCATGATACATTGTGTGGTACTCGTGTTTAAAATTTTAAGTTTAAAATTTAAAGAAACTGCAAAACTCTTTTTAAAAGTAGTTGTGCCATTTTATCATATATTCCCACCAGCATTGTATTAGGGTTCCAGTTCCTTCCTATGTTTCCAAATATTTGTTGTGATTAGGTTTTCATTAACTTTACTCATTCTAATTGATGAGTGGTAATAACCCAATATGGCTTTAATTTCCATAATAATGGTTAATTATGCTGAGTATGCTCTTATGCACCTATTTATCTTCCATATATCTCTATATAAGGTGTCTGTTAAAAGTAGCCATTTTTTACTGGGTCATTTGTTTCAATATTATTAATTTGTGATAATGCTTTATATATATTTGTGTGTGTGTGTGTGTGTGTGTGTGTGTATATATATATATATATATATATCACTAAGCTAGAACTAAAACTTGCAAAAGGAATGTATGGATCCGTGTTCTTCCTTCACATCCTTATCTGAAGGCATACATTCCCAAATCCCATTTATCTCCAAAAGTATGATCCTTTAGTCTTTTAAGATGACAGCGTTCTTTATAATTATATTAATAGTGTGGTTACTTTTTCTCAGAATCATTATGCATGTGTCCAAGCTCTTCACACTAACAGTGTGTGAGTCTATGATTGATGTCCTATATTTTATTCTTCCTACACTTTTTATATACAAATATCCTCTATTTTTCTAAAACTCTAAAATCACTCTAACTAGGACTTTGTATAAACATTTTCTGTGCTATTTACTTTATCCTGATTATTTCCCGCAGCCTCTAAAATACTTTGTCGTCTTATCAATTCAATTCCATTGTATGTTTATAAATCTTCCTTGAATAAGTGATTTGGTTTATTTAGGATCTTGTTTGTGTGCAACTTCCTATCTATTTTGAACAGGCTATCTCCTCAGAAGTGCGTTTTCTTCCTCTTGCAGACTCAGAAAGATATAGTGTGAAGTTTGATGGTCCATTGCTTTTATCCCCTATTTTCTTAATAAACAAAAATAGCACACTGATAAAAACTTTATTGACCATATCTGACCTACATTTCTGAATGGTCCTGTGTTTTGCTTCTCTCATCATTGACCGGTGACCAAATAGCCCATTTCAGGGAGCTGAGGTTCTCTTGAGGGGGATCCCGGGTGATTTTAAGAAGAGTCTGTGTAACCAGC
This sequence comes from Mirza zaza, assembly GCA_008750895.1. Lineage (NCBI taxonomy): Eukaryota > Metazoa > Chordata > Mammalia > Primates > Cheirogaleidae > Mirza > Mirza zaza. Next base: position 83,512 of record VSMD01056609.1, read on the forward strand.
CCTGTAATAGCCACACTTCACCCCTCAAGCATTTATTTCTCCCATGAGTTCCCACATTTTTGGTGTTTTCATCCTTTATAAAAGTGTGCCAAAACCTTTCACTCTCTTGTTCAATTGTTCATTTTCAGCATGGGTGGACGAAGGCCTGTGGCAGAGCCTCAGGTGGCCTCTCTATCCATCCATTCACTCTCCTCAGCAGTAGAACCCTGGCTGTGGCCTCATCCTGGCCATAATGCGGCCCTTTAAAGACTACATCATTTATTTTTTGTTTTCTTGATTTTTTAGAGAAAGAGTCTTACTCTGTTTGTCTAGGCTGGAGTGCAGTGGTGTGAGCATAGTTCACTGCAACCTCAGTCTCCTGGGCTCAAGCAATCCTCGTGTCTCAGCCTCCCAAAGTGCCAGGATTATAGGTATGAGCCCCCACATCCAGCCAAGAGTACCTTTTCAAATCTCCCTGGCAACTAAGGGTATCCAATGAGTTGTAATTATGTAGATGAGTGGAGTTCGGGGAAAAGTTCTTTAAGACAAAACACCAACTGACATGCAACTATTTTGTCTTCCACCCCTCCTCTGGCTTCTGACCTAGGAAATAAATGCCTGATTAAGGATAGAAATTAAACAGTAAAAATGACAGAACAAAGTTGGAAGTCTAGTTCTCTAAGGACCTCAAAGAACATCATATCGATCATGGATGGTCCATATTGTACTGACAGAAAAATTAATAGATGAAATGTACACCTGGTAATATTAGTCAAACAGAGACCCTAACCAAGATGTTCTCAGGGCTGTGTCTTTGTATTATGTTCACAGATCCTTCTACTTCTCAAGTAATCATCACTGTTACCAACAACTCCACCCACCTTCCCATACACCACTCGAAACCCCTGTTCCCCATCATACAGTGACAATAAAAAAAGGTTTCATTCCCAAGACTTTCATAACTTTATGTTGAGAAGTTCATCATTTCATCAGAACACCTTTGAGTAGTCATTAAATTCATATTTCACTGGTGAGGAAATTCAGTCTTGGGAGTGGGGTTTAACTGAGTTTCCTAAGGTCTCTCAGATGGTAGAATCCTAGTTCAAGCTTAGATCTGACTCCAAAACCCAAACCTCAACTTCTATTCAAACAGTTTGCATCTTCACTCTGTTTTTTTGTATTTCACAGTCACCCATTTCACTTGATTTAACCACAGTGGCTTAAAATATCACAGTGGTCTTGTCTTTACCCTCACTTCACTTAAATGCACTGAACTCATCTTCTCAGTACATCCAGAGCTGCTCAGATCAACTGGAAGCCCCCCTGGTGCTCACCAACCCCTCTCCTGTGCAACTCTGATGACTTGAATTTTTCTCTCACTTGGTTGCAATGCCACGTCTTAAACCTTATGAGTGTGTCAGTGTATTTCAACCACCATTCATCTGGGATGACTGTTAAAACAACAATCGTGGTTCACCTGATGAAATTATTTTTTCTTATTCTAATAAAATAATTATTCCTATTACCTTTACTTTGTTCTAAAACATCTCTTCAATTCAGTCTACCATTTTCTAGCCCCATATGGTTCAATGGTATGTATTGTGCCTAAGACGCCCTCGTTTACTTCAAATCTAGAAATATACATACATACAAACACACACAGTTTTCCAGATCTTCCTTAAATCAAATTCCTAACTGAGCTAGGTAAAATAGCATCGATTCCTTTTCCTTTTGATTTTCGCTTAACAGCACTTACCACTCCCACATTAAACACTTGTCTGCCTGCCTCCAGTACTAGATTTTAAGTCCTATAAAGGCTTTTGTCATATTTATTTTTATATTTCCAGCACACAGACCAGTGACCAGCCACATTACACGTGCGTTCATGAAATGAATCATTGTGAACATTTGGACGACTGTCTTTGGCAAGAGTCTTTTAGTCTGGTTACATCGACTCCATTTTCCCGTTAATACAACTAGAGTTGAACAAAGAGAAGAGCCTTGCTCAGCTTCAAGCCACTAATAAACAAAAGTTTAGAATGTGAGCCCAAGTCTTTCTGTTTAAAAAACTCTATGCTCTCGAATTGTGTCAGGAGCAGGACTGTCCTCAGAGCCTCCCTGTTAACATTCAAAGGGGTCTTCCCTTCCTTGGCTACTTAACATGCTACTTGCCGTCCTTCAGTTGTGACGTCTGGCATTAAACAGACCTTTATCTTTTGCTTGGTTTTTCACCATTGTTGCCTATTTCTACCCCTTTTCTCTCTTAATCCTGAAACAGTTGTCAGAGAGTCCTCCGGTCACTGCCTTCCCCCTGCTCTGCTCCTCTCGTACCGGGTGAGCCCTGCAAGGATTTGTGTAGACCTCACTCTTACTTGGCCTTCTCTCCTTACCTTACCATCTCTTCAGGAACTTTTCTCGAGTTTGTGATTTTTTTCAGTCCATATTCGCTTTCATCCATTCTATGCCCTTCATTATTTAATTCTGTAGAGGGTAACAGATGCTTTGCTTCGTAACACTGGTTGGCTTATTCCCTCCCTTCCAAGTTCTTTCTCGTGGCCATTTTGTTAATGCTTTGTATAATCAGAGCATTTACAATGAAAAGAATATCTTCAGCACCCATGTGGTGGCCTAGAGGTAACCATGGTAAGCTGTCACATGTTTTTCGACAGTTATAAAATGTTTAAAGTCTATGTACTTTCTTCGGCATCCCTCTTTCTGAGCCACCACTTATGTATTTCAAATTTTATCCCTAAGCTAATGCTGGCTTCCTAGATTTTTCAAAGTATCCCATTTTGAGAGAGTGTTCTTAGCTGTGGACTGCTGTTCTAATTACATAATGGTGTCATTCGTCCTTCTTCCATGTTTCCTGAGTCCATCCTGGACGATCTGCTTTGTAACTCAAAACAATATCCCCCAAATCTAGGACTTTATAATTCCAAGAATAAGCTTCCTAGTCATCGTCTCACCAACTTAAACCAAAATCCCCTTCCTGCTGCTGGCAGGAAGAAAAATGTCCCCAAAGAAACACTTACTTTATCAGAAAGACACTAGGGATAGATTTAGATTTCGATGTTTTTCTTCTTAGGTAAAAAATATTTATCACCTAAATCTAATCTTTAGCCTACAATATCCCATAAGCATATATCTATTAGATCTTCAAAGAGCATGACTCTAAGCATCTTATGCCTAAAATAAAGACCCCTCTTTCTGGGTGTGTTGCCGTCTCTTATTACTTCCTGACATCCTTGGACTCTATTTCCTCATGACTCCTTTTCCATGCATGCACCTCCTGTTCTCTCTCTTTCTTTCTCAGATGGTCTGTCCACCCTCTGATGCCTCCTCCCAATTCCTGCATGCTGCCACCACACTCCTTGAAATCCACTATCCATCCCCCACCATTTACTTCCTCGACAAATTCTGCCTTGCAGCTATTCCTGCCTTTTGACCACCAGATGACTCCAAAAGCCATTGCTTAAAAACAGTCCCCCAGTTGCCCTTCCCCTACCCGAGAAGCTATGCACGTTCCCTTGTTTATTAAGCCTCCTTCTTTCTCTAGCCTGATCAAAGATCTAGATTAATCATCAGTATCTCTTTTTTCATTTTCCTCTCTTCCCTCCTATTTTCTTTCTTTCTCTATTTCTTTTCAACTTATCCTGTGTCTTTCTGTTCTCCAAAGCTCTCATTATCAGGCAAAAACCAAAGCCTGGGGAAAAGGGATTTGACTTTACACATCTGACGTTCTTCAGGACTTTTCCTGATGATCTGGCTGGCCTGGGTCTCCTTTTTGCCTGCATCCTGCCTGTCTTGTGGTATGTCACACCCAAATGCCTCCTTCCACTCTCTCAGTACTTACATGCATTCCAGAGCTCCTGCAAACCTTCCCTTCCTAGGCTGCTCTGCTCAGCCTCCAGGCCTGTACACCCATCATTGACCTAGGTGGGCCTGGATGTATTACACCATTTTTAAAAAGTGGAAACTGGACAGTGGTGCTTTGCATTTTGTTATCTGGTCTACAGGATTACAGTTTAAAAGTTAAGCAAACATTCCAACCATGGCGAACCTAAGACATTATTTTATTTGCAGTTTGTTTGAATACAAAGCCCAGGATGACACAGATTTCTTCACGTCTTTAAATTTGTATGATGGGATTGGCAAACGTGCAGATTTAGTTGTAAATTCTACCTCCCTTGACAAACTTCTATTTAATCCTTGTGGCTATGGCATCAATTGGGTCAAGTGGTAGTATTTCCAAATTAGCATTTCACTTAAAAGAGAAAACACATGCTAGAATTTTCTCTCACATCTGTTTTCAGCCTGATAATTCAGCAAGTAGGGATGAGGAACAATCATATGATAACCACTCAGGGAAGCTGTTCACGCTTGCTGGGATGTAACTTCTAGAAATTAGTTTTTAGAGGCAAGGTACAAAAGACAAATAAAAAGCTATGTTTTAAATATCATGCCCCTTTTTATTTTCTAATAGCCATACTATGTTCTATGTTTTATAGATACTCAAACAGGTATGTGAAGATAAAGTACACAAATATTAAATTAGAAACATTTCCTACAATTTAGTTACTTTATTCCTGCTTCTTTAATATCGACTTTTATTCCCTTTTGATGTGTTTATTTTTAAGACTCCTCTTAACTCCAATTATGGTCACCAATTCCAAGTTCACTGATCACTATTCGATGACAGCTACATTAAGTCAGTTTTCTCAAATAAAGAGGTTATTCGGAATAGTTCAGCTATTTTAAGAAGACGTACTAAAGAAGCAAATTCCTCTGTCAAGTCTTTGAAGACGCTTGTAAAATTTCCAAGATTAAAAAGTCAATTTACAATTATTATCGTGCCGAAATAGTCCCTGCGCCCTATCATTAATAATGTAGTTTCTGAACAGAATCTTTCTGTATCCACTGTTCTTGTAGCAATTATGTTTTAGCCTCCACATTTTATTTAAAAAACTCACACATAATATTACATTATAGGACTGGTGAATATTTCCTCACAATTTATTAAGATGTTTGAGAAGACACTTTTGTCACTTCATTCAAGATTTGCCGGTGATCTCTCGAATAAAGTGGCGATTAATTTTGCAGCTACATACAGGATCTTAACTTCAGCCAAAAGAAATGAGCGGTGATTGCCATTTTTATCTCTTACATCATGTTTTCTGACAAACCTGAACATATCAATTCATTTTTTATACCTGAAATTAGGATCTCTGAATAAACATATGTTAGACGTAGCAGTTTCTAAAAACTGAATTTGGAAAACCCCATACTAGACTTGAACATTTTCCCTATTTTACGTCCACATACACTGTGAGTCATCCTCCGCTCTCCACCCTCTGTGTCCACAGGCTCTAAGAAGGGCTAATTTTCCCAGGAGGGTGCTTTAGACTATAGTCATTAGAAAGATGTGAGAATTCATCCAACTCTGCCAGCTTTGAGGCTTAGTTTTAATCACTGTTAATGAAGGTAATGATTTAGTGGGTGGAAAAATGAGTATTAGAAAGAATGATTAGACTCTACATGAGTTTCATAACCAATCTCCATAAAAGCTTATTCTATGTCTCAGCTCATCCATTTAATTCCATGTTTGGAAATTATTCCTGCGAATAAAGGGAGATTGAAAACATTCCCAAACCCAAAATCTATTCAGGCTTTCTAGCTTGCTTGCTTGCTTTGTTTTAGAGCTATAAAATTGTAGCATTATTTCTTCCAAATCCCAAAATTATGTTAGTCTGCTATTAACGGTTAAGTATAGCTAATATTTAATGCCAGAAATAGGAGTTTCTGTTAATGTCTTAGTGACCCTTGAAAACTTTTAATAAGTTTTCAAATAAATAAATTTGAAATAAATTCAAATAAATAAATAACAAATAAATAACATTTATTTATTACAATAAATAACAACTGGTTATTAAATAAAATAAATAACAAATAAATAACAACTGGTTCTCTAACATGGTGTAAGAAAGAAATCCCCTCTCTCTCTCCCTTTTAAGGCCTCTTAAAAATCTCCCTTTTCCTCCAGTGTCAAGGGATATCTGAAAACAACACCCATGGTGAGAGTTGAGGAGTGATAATAAACACATGGAAGTCTGACTTTAATTCCTAGCACCTCAGCAAACGAAGGGTGGGGAACAGCTACAAAGGGCTAGTGCTTGCCTGGTGGCCTCTTGCTGTCTGTGCTGCAGCCAGGGTTATGTTTTCATGGGAGAAGAAAAGGCATTCCCCTGAGTCCGTGAGGTTGAGGCAGGCTCTAGCCTTGAGAAAACATGAAAAATGAAGAGACTGTGAACTAACATTCTTCTCTTTTCGGATATAGAAAAGAGAAACAGGTGGCAAAAGTGATGACTGAAAGACTCATCACTACCCTAAAACTGAATGATTTAAATAAAAGAAAAAAATGAATTTCCATAGGCTTTTAAACTAGCTAAATGTGGGTAGGAAATTCTTCATTAGGAAACACATTACTCCTTTGGTGGGGGAAAAAAGTTTTCACGTCTGTAATAATTTTAATAGGTGCAGGAGTGAATACACAGCTGTTGGAGTATGTGCTTGAATATGAGAAACAACCCTAAGCTTGTTCTTCCAAATATCAGAGAGTAGTTTGTAAAATTTTAGTTAACCTCAAACACATTGATATCATAAATGAGATGTTTGCTGGAATAAGAAAATAAATTATAAATCTTGAAAAAAAATGATTAAAGTATTTGGGATAAATGAGAACATAATTGTTTTGAATGTTGTGTGATTGAACATAGAAAAAGAAATCCAGCCTTGGGACATTCAGGAAATTACCTGAAATGACTTTCAGGTCTAAATCTGTGGTTTCTTTGAAAGTAGGAACAAACCCTAGGAAAGTTGGAAAAATATTAGACTACCTTGGACCGTGGGGCACAAACAATGGGTAACATGGTCCAGGTATGGTGGGAAGAGGAGATATTGCTCAAATGTGTGGCCTGTTATTATTTTTTAGGAAAGTCCTGAAAGTAGGTTATTTCCTGGGCATTTCTGGAGCCTAGAAGAAGGGTAAAAAGTGTGAGTACTATTTCTGTCAGGTTTATTTCCTTCTAGAGATTGGATTTTATTGGGAAAAAAATTGTTAACTAAAGACTTGCTTTTCGAGATGTGGTCAATGGATAAAGGACCTATTGAAGTTTACAAGAAAGCCATAGTAGAGAGATACTGTATTGGATTGTTGCAGCTAAGGTCAGGGCAATGAAGCTTACTATTTTATTTTGGAACACAGTTGAGTTTCTGAATTAGCC